>PVKS010007159.1:0-74437 GCA_004027875.1 Aplodontia rufa | reverse complement strand
TTTTGAGGGGCTGGAGCGGTGGCTCAGTGGTTATGGTGCTTGCCTGGCATAAGCAAGTACACAGGTTCAAACCCCAGCAACCCATGTACAGAACTAAGTGTCAGAGCAACGAAAGCCATGTGAAAAACTCAATAAAAATTGATTCCCTCTGTCTCTTTCTCTCACTGTACTTCTCTCTCTCTCTTTACAAAAAAAAAAAAAAAAAAAAAAAAGACCATGGTGAGTAGTGTCACTGTTACCATGAAGGTGTGAAGGTGAACTATATTTGGGAATCATATTTACTGATATCTCAACAGGTAATAATGGATCAAGAAATGTGAAATATAAAGGAAGGGCTTGATATTAATTTACATGCTAATATCCAAGCAGGCTCTTCTATATGAAATGTATGGACAATGGAAATTTCATGGGCCTACAGTTTTCAAAGGGTCACATGCTGACTTGTCTATAGTGCATAAGCTAATGCATATCAATCACTCCGGTCAAGTTCTAACAATTTATTTTTTTAACACTTAGTAAGTAGCCTTTCATTTCATACAATCATGAGGACATCAAGGATTACTGCCTCATAATATGCTTATAATATCACTCTGCTTACCAAAGTTAATTCACTGAAACAAACTACATTATAATCTACTACCAGAGAATTGATATCATCGATTTATAATGAAATTCTTTAAAGGGATTTCCCCTAATAATCCTTATTTATTCACTTAATTTTTGCTAGATTACAATAGTTTATCCTTAAAAACAATGAGCCAAGCTCTAGGATTTTCAGCTCCACAGTAACATTAATTAACAATGCAAATTTATATACTGGTTATGCCTGGAATTTTGTCGTTCGGATATGATGATAAGATTGGAAAAGCTTTGGCCTTTGAATTGATAAAGCAGTCACACTCAGGGCTAATTTGTTATTATGGTAAATTACAATGTGTAACTGGTACAGGCTGAATTACATTTTCCAAAATCCCCTTTCCCATGTGTATGGGGTATAAGGTGGGCTACCAGAAACATTTTTGTTGAAATATGAAGAATGGCAGTGAAGCAGAAGCCACTGTGTTTCATACATTTGGCAGCTGTGTCCTCAATATTATTGCTTAATTGCTGGCTCAACTCCTTGGTGTGGCAGCTGCTCAGCCTGAACCTGCTCCAACTTCCTGCTTTGCTGACTCCTGAGCCAGGTATGTCTCTAGCACCATGATGGGGTTGCCTGTTTATGCGGGACACCCACAGCATCAGAGTTGGTGATAGAAAGAACAAAAATTCTAGACCATTCTCATGGGTCCCAGCTTGTCCTTGTTCCCCCCAACTTTATATCCCTTTCCCTTTCCTGATGGCATGGCCTGCAGCTTTCAAGCTCCAGCATGAACTATAAAGAAACCAACCTCACAGAGACTGTGTACCCTGATTCCACAACTGCCTGAGTTCAGGAAGTTCCCATAACAGATCCCTATGATACACACACATTCCTATACATGCTCTATAGGGCAGGAAGAGGCCCTGAAGTTTAATGCACTTTCACAAAGTGTGTTTGTTGCCCCATAAGAAAAAATATAATCTTAAGAAGGGGCAATGGAAGTAAGTGTACCTTAGACTACCTCAAATAATTTGCATTTATATTATACTATACAGCTCAAGTTGCACCTTTGGAGCTCAGGTTTGTTTTGATCTCCACTGGACCAGTTAGTTTTGCTCTCGTCCAAAGCTATGAGCCGTCAAAACAATCCATCTATTTTATAAATGTCTTCTCTATATAAAAAGGAAGAATCATCTAGAGCATATTCATTTCAGTTACTGGAAAGCCATTCAAGTGGAATGGCAGTAACAACACATCTGCACATGGGAAGGGAACTTACAGGCACACAGGTTCTCAGGGTACCCAAGTTCCTGTCTGCAGCATCCCTGCAGCTGTCAGTAACAGTGTCTGAAAATTAGAAGAAGCTAAGTGTTTAGAGAATCTCTAATAATTACTATTTTAAAGATTTAAAATCATGTTCTCTGAAAATGGTACTCTCCAACTCCAAAAATATATGCCCAGAATTATCTATGCAAAATAGGTCACCATGACTGGAACAGCTGAGCTTCTGTATGTATGCAGAGTCTAATAGTTAATCCCAAAGAATGCCTCTTGGAAGGCAGCTCAAATAGCAAGAAGTGATCAGTTTGTCATTCCATTATCCACACCCTCCACTATAAAGCACATTCTCCTGGAGGAATTCTTCTCATCTTTTAAAATGTTGCACTGTGCCATTTCCAGCAATGCTAACCACAAAGGTAATGATGCTGTACATTTAATTTTTCCAGCCTTCATGTGTCTGCTGGCATTATAAATGAGTCATTAACAGTCTCAAATAGATTGACATTGTTGTTTGCTGCTGCTGAGAAATTTCATTTCTTTTAAGATAGCAGGAGGACAATTTGAATTTAATAATCGAGGGACACAGAAAGCATGCAAAGTTAAAAAAATAGAAAATTAAATGGGCCCAACTTTCTAGAATATTTATTTTGTCAATAAACTCAAGAGTTGAACTGCAACAGGTTCTGGCTGGAAAGATAGCCCCTGGCATACAAGAACATTCAATCTGTCTGTAAAACAAACAAACATCTTCAAACTAAGAAACATCTCCTTGACCTTGAATAGTTTTTTCTTTTTTTATTCTTGCATATTTTCATTGGTGCATTATAATTATACATAATAGTGAGATTCACTGTTACATATATACACATGCACACAATATAACAACATAATTTGGTCTGTATCATTTCCCAATATTTCTCCTTTCTGTCTCCTCCCCACCCCCTGTTCTCTTTCCTCTACTCTACTGGTCTGCCTGACCTTGAACAGTTTGAATGAAAGATCCAATTACAACACAAAGTCCCAGGATGTCACATGAATCACAACCAACCACAAACCATTTTCAAATATATACAGACACCCCGGTTAAATGAGATCCAAGCAACCAGGAACCTCAAGGTACTAGCTCTACATTTAATTTAGAAATCAATTAATACGAGAAGGATCTACATAGTCTGGGGCATTTACGGCAAAAATCTTCCTGCCAAAGAGATTCAGAAAAAAAAAATCTTCATAAGATAGGTAAGTTTTGAGACTGAGGAACAACAGCAAGCAGCCCAGTTTAGCTGGAGAATGGAGTCTGTGTGGAAGAGTGATGGGGAGCAATGAAAAATGCAGGCAGGGGTCTACCAATTCTATAATTTCATGCTAAAGGTTTGGATTGAATTACAGTCAGTAACGTGCCATAACGTGCCTGACAAGTAGTCTGACAGCACTGTGTAGGACACAGTAAAGGCCACCCAGGAGGTCACTCAAATTGTCCATACACAGCCAGGGTAAGATTGATGGCTGGGGACAATTAAAAAAGCCCAAATTAAGGAGGAACTTCTAGGATGGAATCTGTAAGATTTAGGTACTGATAGCAACAAAAAGGAAGATAATATTGAAGATAAGTATGACTTTCATGATATAAGTGACTGAAAAAACAGAAGCTAAAAAGAATAAAACAATTCTGGCAAGATGAAAAGCTCTTGTTTGGCCAAGAGTGCCAGTGGTATATGCACATAAAGATGTCTAGAAGGAAGTTTACAATGAGAATTCTGGGTTTTGGGACAGAGAGTAGGATACTAATATACAAACATATTGGTAAAGCAAGGAAATAATATCATTAGTCTAGATTACATAGACTGAACGACCCACGTAAGTTAATAATTATGGTATGGACTGCAGATGTAGCTCAATGGTAGAGTTCTTGCCTAGCATGTGTAAAGGCCTGCATTCAAACCACAGTATAATAATAATAATAATAATAACAACAACAGCAGCAGCAGCAATAATAATAATAATTAGTGTGACTGAAGCCATAATTGGGAAAAGGAAGAAGGAAAAGAGTCAAAAGAAGCAGGAGAACTTATTGTTTCAACCATCAACATTTATGCATAAGAAGTTGGTTTTTACCTATTTATAAAAACTAACAAGTCAAGGAGGATAAATACTGGAAAGAAAAATCATTGGATTTAACAGGTAGGAGGCTGTTACAGAGATCAGTTAGATCAATGGTTCTTAAACCAGAGTGCTCATCAGAATTTTCTGGAAAGACTTCTAAAATGATTAATGAGGATGCTTGTCACCCACTAATTACCTCAGAAATTGTCAGCATGGGGTCCAAACATTAGTTCTTCATATAAGCTACTCGGATTCTGATGCAGCAATCGTTGCAAACTGCAGTTCTAAACAGAATGATAAAGTGAGGACATTCCAAAGAAAAAGACAAAGATACAGTGGGTGGAAAAATTCAGAAGAGACAACTTTACCCTCTGGATAAACTTGGTACAGAAAGAACATCATAGGGGTCGGCGGTGCCTTCCTTAACAAAATTCCCATGGTGCAAGCAGTAAACTCAAGAATAAATGAATGGGATGCAATTAAACTAAAAAGTTTTTGCACAGCTAAAGATTCAGTCAAGAATGTCAAGAGAGAACCTACAGAATGGGAGAAAACCTTTGCCTGCTATACCTCGGACAGACGGCTAATATCCAGAATATACAAAGAACTAAAAAAAAAACTAAACAACAAACTCACAAATAATCCAATCAATAAATGGGCTATGGATCTAAAAGAAACTTCTCACCAGAGGAAGTTCAGAAAGCCCATAAATATATGAGAAAACGCTCTGCATCATTAGCAATAAGAGAAATGCAAATCAAAACTTCAATGAGATTCCACCTCACTCCTGTTAGAGGGGCAAGAATAGGAACAATGACAGATGCCAGAGAGGCTGTGGGAAAAGAGGAACACTGTCACATTGCTGGTGGTACTGCAAACTGGTTCAGCCACTCCGGAAAGCAGTGTGGAGACTCCTCAAAAAATTAGGGCTGGAACTACCTTATGACCTAGCTATCCCACTCCTGGGTATTTTCCCAAAAGAGTTAAAATCAACACACTATAGAGATATGGTTCATCAATGTTTATAGCAGCTCAATTTACTAAAGCTAGACTATGGAACCAACCCAGATACCCTCACTCGACGAGTGGATTCAAAAACTTTGGTACATATATACAATAGACTTCAACTCGGTCATTAGAGAAGACGATATTATGACTTTTGAAATCAAATGGATGGAGATGGAAAGAATTATGCTAAGTGAAGTATCCCAATCTCAGAGACTCAAGGATCGAATGGTTTCTCTTATCTGTGGAAGCTAGAATACATCAGGAAGCAGTATGTTATATGACTAAGCTAATAATAACTTCAACATGTATGGATTTTTACACAAACAGGGGGAACCTTGTCTAGGAGACATAGGGAGGAGGGCAGAGATGGGAGACAGATTAGAAAGGATATCTAGGAGATTGGAGGGAAGGAGTATGGGGGAATCAACTCAGAAGAAGATCTCCGACCTCCACCGGAAGTCCATTTAACACAGGGGTTCTTTTGGGGGAATCATAGAACCATGGGGAACCCAAGGCGGGTTGGCATCCATGACATGGCATCAGCCTTGGCTATGTAAATATACATTTGTTCTTGATTGTTTGATAATGATTCCCCCTCAATTGTTGTTAAGTCCATATTCAACTAAAAAAAAAAAAAAAAAAAAGAACACAGTATCTCAAGAGCACCTAGGGGTGAGAGAAGACTTCTTTAGGATAAGGAGAGAACATGCATGTTCATATGTAGAGAGAGAGACCAGTGGAAATAGTAAGTATCTCATGCTCATGAGAAAGGAGAGAGGGTTGGATTAGGGTAGGTGGAGGTTGAGGAAGCAAGGGCAAAAGTGGGGAATTTAACTAAGCTTAATATGTCTGAAGAAGTCTTAAATCCTCAGAAAAAGGAATAAAGGAAGAGAAGAGGAAGATAAAGGGAGATTTTTGAGTAGAGCAGGGAGATGCTAGGAGAAGGCTCTTCAGATAGTAAAGTGATAAGATGGTACAAGGTGAAGAAAGACTACAAAATCTCAGAAGAGAGAATCAGAGGTCCATTTAACTGAGGCAGACAATCTTCTAAAGTAACTAATAATATTTCTTTAGGTGAAAAGATTAGGAAGTAGTTTGGAAAGCATGCAGAGGACTCAGATAAACTGGTCCCAAGTCACCTTCTAAAGGTGACTTGGCTCCAAGTCAGATACCAACTACCACATACAATAAGCCTGAAGAAATTAAAAGATCCCATCAAATTTTGAGCTAGGAATGGCTTTAAAGCAGTTGATGAACTAAACTATACTTCAAACTTTAAGAAATACTGTCTATGAAGTGTGAGTCATGGTTGGCTAAATACCTAAAATTTCAAAAAGTTGCATGAAATCACCACAGGAAAATTAAAATGTCAAAGAATCCCTAGGTTTCTGGAAGATACATAGAAACGAAAAGAAACTGGGAGAAAATCCTCTAAGTATAATTTTTCCAATAAATGGAGTCCAACGGAAATAATCAGATCATCTAAATTTTCATCCTCATAACCATGTCAAAAAAAAAAGTGAAGAATTATCCTGAGACAAGTGAACTTAAACATTTCCATTTATATTCTGCCAGGTCCTGTTTAAATAAAATGGAAAACCAATTTATGACTCATCACCATTTCCCTGCTTAATGTGATAATGACTGCACAGGTTTAAAACATTTAATTTTAAATTCTTTATAGTACTTGGGATGTTCTCATCAATAATTTGAGTTTTTAAGTATCACCCTGGCTTGCTCACAGAAGCTGTCCCAGTGACACAATGAGGCTGTCCTGTGGATAACAAACAACTCACCTTTGATATGTCAAAAGTGCTATTGTCTACTATTTGGTAAATGGTTTGTATAAAAATCCATATATTGAGTTGAGCAGAAATGAAATAAAGTCTGAGCAGTGACAGAATGTCAATTATGAAGTTGGTAAAACAACCCATTTAAAAAGTTGTTAACCATGGCACTTTTTTGATCCAAAGAATTTTATTTAAATATCACAAGAAAAGGCACTAAAAACAAACAGGTATGTGACATAAATAACACGTTACTAACATCTGCAATGCTAGTTCTGACTTTCAGAATATTCTGAACATAATTAACTCCTTGGTTTCATACATCATCCTTTTAAGATAGGAAAAAAAATCATTTCTCAAACCCATTCTACAGCTGAAGCAACCAAGGACTGAAAGGCCAACTTGCCCAGAAGCAGCTATCCAGGGTAAGTGTTGAAGTCAGAATTCCATGCCAATCTACTGTGCCAGTGAGTGCTTGGTGTGGTTAGACACGTTGTTGTTTTAAATGTCTTTATCTTCTCTGCTATTTTCTAAGTTGTGCTGCTGTAGAAGTCAGTATGATATCTTTTTCTCTGCGTTTTGTTTGTTTGGTGTTTTAGACAGTGCTTGGGTTTGAATCTCAGGGCATCACACATGCAGGCAAGCTGTTTACCTCAGACCTAAGCATGATATTTTTTCTTGCATCCCGCTAAAAAATAGTCTTCAATTAGCCCAGTTTAGAAAGAGTCAAGGATACTGGGACATTCTTTTATTAGGTCCCAAAATAAATGAAATACAAATCATAAAAAAGGATGGGAAGTTATTGCTTAATGAGTTCATAGTTTTTTTCCATTCAAGGAGATGAAAAAGTTCTGGAGATGGATGGTGGGGATGACTGCATAATAATGTGACTGCATTTAATGCCACCAAACTGTACCATTAAATGGTTAAAACAATAAACTGGACGTTATGTACATTTTATCACAATAATAAAATGTAATAATTTTTTTAGACCACATCATGTTTTGAATGACATATTGCCATGCAAATCAGAAATTATTCCAGGGTGAAATTTAATGTCTTTGAGGATGTATGTTAAATATGCTTTTCTTCAATTTAAATGGAGCACACATTTAAAGTGAAACCTAAAGAAAAACACCTAAATTCTATTTTCCGTTAGAATCACTAAATTCTCATTGTAATGATTATAAAGACTTAAAGGAGTCTCAGGCAGTCAAATGAAATCTCCTCAAGGAAGGTGGGATATTTATAGCTTCCATAGCAGTCACATGAAATGAGTAAAACTCACCATACTAGCATTTATGTACTAAATAGTGAATTCGTACAAAACTTAGGCGGGAACACAATAAAACACATTATCCAAAATGCTCTGGACTGTAAGCTCCATGAGTACAGAACCTAGCCTTTTTCTTTGTCGTGTTCCCAAATAACAGAGGAAGGTAAACAGAAGCAAGACTAATGACTTTATAAACACATCCAAACAGGTATTCAAAAAAAAAAAAAATTTGGGGATCTGCCAAATTTGAAACAGCTGGTTGCTCACCAAGTTGACTTTGATTGTATAAAAAAAGCTACTTTTTAGAGCCTTGCTCAGCAGATATGTCAGCACCATTAATATCACCATACCCATCTATCAGCTATTTGAAAGAAATAAGGACAAGTTAGAACATCTCATCTCAGCAAAGTGTCATTACAATTAATTCCAAGAGTCCATACTTGGGGATTCTGCTTGCTTGCTTCCACAATTCTTCCCAAAACATCTCTGTCCAAGTTGAGAATATAATTTCAAATCCATTTATCAAGGTGCCCATATTTTCACTATCAATTTTTACTGTTTCAAATCATCCCTTTTGTACTAGTAGGGCTGAAAGGAGGTAACTAAGACCTTGCTTTGGCTGCCTCTGGGAGGTGGAAGTTGTTTTTGATTGTTGCAGCTTTGTTTGCTTATTTCATGGATATAAAAAATTGTACCAATATTAGAATAACAGAAAAAAAAGCTATGCTGTTATTTGGTCAAAAGCCTTCATCTTATATTCCCTTCACCTAGATCTAAGAAAAAATAATCACAGTAGTCAATGATTATTCATCTGAATGCTGTAACATTTAATTTCTAAAGGTCAGTTACTTTACATCTGGCTCTGGGAGGTTTCCAGATTAAGACTTAATTAATCTTATTTCTTTAAACAAGAGGTGAGGCCATTTTAGACCCAGAAAAGGAGGTTTTCTGCAGTGAGGGAGGTATCTATCTCCTGCATTCATGGGGCATTTAGAAAAGGAGAATCACAAAGTTAATTGTGACTACTCAAAATCCTTAAAAAGATGTGCTAAATCCAGATAAGGTGTAAAGTTATACAACATAATACTTTTTTACAGATATTGTGGGAAGGGGAAGGAAGGATAAGGGTAGGTAATTGGGGGGGCACTCCTGGGGGTAATTCCAATATCCAGAATCTATACACATTTTATATTATTTTGTTAAAAACTTGTATGGTTGTTCTATAATAAATCTCTCAATAAAAAAAGATTATCAAAAATATGGGTATAAGATTGGAAAAAGAAGACTCGTTGAATAAAATGTTGAACAAAATTCTATAAATAACTAAAAAGAAAATATATCAGGAAAGAAAATCTTATTACTATCCCCCAAGGACCTAAGAAGCTATTGTGGAAGTAAGCACTCCCTTTTGCCATGCCTCCTAACAGGATCCCAATCTAGGACGCCTAGGAGGCCTCTACATTGCTCCATAATATACAGGGAACTGACTGCCCAGTCTTCTCCTGGCTAAAAAAGTATTTACCTGGAAGTATCTTTTATGTATTTCTTCCTTCCCTTAGTTCTTCAAATAGTAGTTTGCAAGATTTGCGTATCAGGCCAATATGATGCATCCAAACCCTTTGATTAGTGAAAAATAAGTAAACAGTACTGCTTTAACAAATATTCAGTACACCAGTACAATTACTGTGTTCTCAAAATTTTAGCTTTTTAAATGAAATGTCATAACAATATATTTACTCAATAGAGAGTAACCAAGTTGGCTATCACTCATACCACATTTCTTTTTACAGCCTGCCCCAAGTTTTTTAGTTTTCAATTGAATTTTTTTATTTGAGTTTTTAGCTTGACCTAAAACTAATTCTAAGGAAAAAAATAGTTTAAAATTCATCAATAACAAACATTATCTGAAAACCAACAGGATTTATACAATAGAACTATTTTCTTGTCATTCAAATATCTGAAGGACTGTTTTGTGCAAATGGATTTATTTTCATAAGAAGCAAAAGTATAGATCTTGACTGGACAGGTAAGACTTGGAGGGAATAGAGTATTTTCCAATAAAGAGCCTTTTTAAAAAAAATTAAGAGAGAAGGAGAGAGAGAGAATCAATTTTATTTAGTGTTTTTTTTTTCAAGTGGCTTTCATTGCTCTGACACTTTGTTGTGCATGTGGTGCTGGGCTCAAACCCACATCCTCGTGCATGTCAGCCAAGTGCTGTAATCACTGAGCCACAGCTCCAGCACCAATAAAGGGCTTTTCAAATGGCCATTTCACTAAAAGATGAAATGGGCTTTCTTAAAAAGTGGAGAGTTTTGTGAAATGGAAGTCTAAATACTAGAATGGAAAAAATTCAAGAAATGGGAGAAGAGCTCCAAAGGAGTTTATATACTACAATTTAACATTATGTTACAGTAGAACATAATATACGTTACAAATATCTGGAGGACGATGAAATAAAGACTGTTTGCACTAAATATCAAGACAAATTACAAATAAATGCAATCATTTTCCAAGTGAAAGAAAACCCAACTAAAAGCTAACAAGGAAAGGTACTCTTGGATTGATTCAATATGTTCAATAAGGTTTGAGACAGTCTATGACTCTCAATGTTATCTATGGTTCTGAATAAAAAGCTGTCTCCAGTAAACACTATGTGACAACATCAATGGAAAGTCTCAATACAAACTTTCCAGTACATACTGTCACAGAAATAATCCTTTCAAGACAACTTCCTAGCAGTTACCTTCCGAAAAGAGCAACTGCTCCTGCTGCCCACAGTTCGCGAAGCCATTAACCAGAGGTTCAGCTCCCCGTGTAACTTTCTTTTTCTCCACTTGATGCACTGCCATAAATTTTTCACATAACGTTTTAAGGTCTAATGAAAAAGTTATAAATATTGACTTTGGCTGCAAGTCCTTCTTACTCACTGATGCTTTGTTGATCTACAAGAAAAGTGGCATGCAGGGGTAAAGGAAGAAACAGATGTTCATGTGCTGTTATCAAGTTAATAAACTGCCAAGCAGCAATGATTTAAAACAACATCAATAAGGAATGCAAAATGAAAAAAAGGAATTCGACTGTAATTAACTTAAGGCATAAAACTCAACACTTAATCCTTTCAACGTAAATCAACATAAATGATTTAAGAATAAGCATGTGTAAAGGAAAGTGGTAAATACTGGAAGTGATTAAAAAACACGGATAACAATGATCTAAATGACTTCTCATTGTACAGACTTGTCTGTTAAATCATTTACATTGAAAAAAACTTTTTAGCTTTAACGTACACAGTTAATTCAATAAATGAATAAACTTAATATGACTATCTAATTCCCACAAAACCTTATGTTAATTTATAGGTGAAGAAATAAAGATTCCAAGAATTTAAGTCACTTTTGCAAAGCCACAAGTGAGTAAATGGAAAAGCTGGTATTTAAATAGAAGTTTGTTTTATACCTTTCCCTGTGCTCATACTCACTATAGTATCACACACCTGCTACTACAGGGTCTAAATCATTAAGAATTAAACAAACAACTAGAATCAAGTGTAGAGTGAAATGCTTATCCATGGAGCTATGACAAAGGTTTAAAGATGAGTTAGAGAAGACAGATTGAAGGAGGCAAAAGGATTCTTGGAGGAAATAACGTTTGAACTGGATGCAACAGATGGCTAAGGTTTCAATAGAAAATGGGATATCAAATGGCATTCCAAATATAAAGGAATCTACACAGAATGAGTGAATAGAGAAATGCAAAATTGCCATGCCTCTTAGAGATCGTTGAAGAAGTGCTTCAGTTTGGTTCGAAGCCATATTAAAATACAAATTCCTGGTCAAGAAATGGGGAGCAGGGTTCCATTACAGATTTATGAATAGGAGTGGACTATAAATCACAACTCAACAGAAGTGCAGAGAAGTGTGTGTGCAATGCCACAATGACCCGACACATATACACATGCTTACTATGTCCCAGGCAGCATCTGACAGTTATTGAAGAACACCACCTCAACAGACTTTAATTTGGCAGCTAGGCAATCATTTCATGGTTTCTTTCACCATTCTTCACATTCTTCCTTACTGCATTCCCCCACCTGTTTTATTTCATACTGGAGTATGCCAAGGATCAGTCCTCAACCCCCTTTTCTTTATCAAACTCTCACTCTAGATCTTGCTCATACCATGGTTATAATACCATTAGTTTTTATAACTGTCAAATACACAGCTGCACTCTAGAAATCTCTGCTAAACTCCAAACTCCTTTTAGAGGCCTAACAGACATTTTAAACTTACCAAAGCCAAATTCAACTTAATTTCTCCACCCAAATCTGCTCCTGACTTGCATTTTAGTATATTGGCAACTCCATCTTACCAAATATGAAAGTCAAATATCTATAAGGTATTTTAGTCTTCTCTTTCACACTACATGAGCAGCCTACCATTAAATCCTGTTGATCTCATCTTTGAAGTATAGCCTGGTCATAATCACCTCTCATTCGAATTAGCCCATGGGACAAATTTGATCCACTAATAAATACAGTTTTATTGAAATACAATCATGCAAGTTCATTTACATACTGTTAGAGGCACAACTGAGTAGAAACCATCCGTTGAGAAGACCATATGATATGCATGTGTTAGTCAGCTTTTCATGGTTATCAAAAAAATCTCTGACACAAACAATTTGTAAGACAAAGGATTAATTTTCGGTTTCACTTTCAGAGGCTTCAGTCCATGCTCAGAAGGCTCTATTGCTTTGGGCCTGAGGTTAGACGGAACTTCATGGTGCAACGGTATGGCAGAGGAAACCTGTCAGCTCATGGCAGACAGCAGGCAGAGAAGGAAGGGACCAAAAGAAGAAAAACACTTTCAGGACATGTTTTAGTGACCTATTTTCTCCATCTAGGTCCATCTCCTACTAGTCCATTCAGTTATCAATCCACTGAAAAGGTTAGAGCCCTCATGACCCAGACATTTCCCAAAAGCGCCAACTCTAAACACTTAAAAGACTTGGGGGCCTTCCAGGTCCAATTCAATATTTACTAGCTAGTCCCTTAAAAAAAATGTTTGCGAATCCTTGGCCTGCATTATTACAAGAGCTTCCCAGGCATTCTGCCTTCCTACACACTCTTCTCCACGAAGCGGCCAGTGAAAATGTAAAACTGCTGCACGTGGCCACCGCTATGTGTTGCTACTTAAATGAATGTGATACTAACTTTTAAAATTCAGTTCCTTAAATTCCCCATGCTCCAACTTTTTGCTAGCCACAGGAGGTTAGTGGATGTCTGATTGAAGAGTACGGATTTGAGAATATTTCCATCATTACAGAAAGTCTGTCACTCAGCACTGTTTAAAACCTGTCATTTCCTGGACTTCTCTAATTTGCCACCAGCTCCTTGTTTCAGAAGTCTCTGCTATGGTGTGTTGTCTGACCCTCCACCATGCCAGTTCCCTACTGCTTCTCTGACCTTTCACTTCGGATCAGCCCAGTTCCCTCGCAGTTCCTCAAAATGTACTTCTTTAAGGCACTCTGCATTTATTTCATGCTCCTAGAATATATGTCTACAAATATCTACTTGAAACATCTCAAAATTCCTTTGGCCTCTGTTCAAATGTCACCTTCAAATCCCATTCTTAATAAGCCCTTAGGTTCACTTCATCATAATGGCATTTTTTTTTTTTTACCAACTGACCATTTTCTATATTTTATGATTAATAAAATAATGGACATATCTATATTTCCCTACAGAGTGTAAGTCCTCCCAAAGCACGAATACAGTCTCTTATTTATTTGTTTTGTTTTGGTACTGGGATTTAACCCAGGGGTGATTTACCATCGATCCACATCCCCAGACTTTTTTTTTTTTCTTGTTATTAAAATTTTGAGACAGAGTCTAAGTTGTTTATAACCTTGCTAAACTGCTGAGGCTGGCTTTGAACATGTGATCCACTTGCATCAGCCTCCTGCACCTCTGGGATTACAGGTGTGCACCACCACCATGTTCAGCTTGTCTTATTATTGATATATTCCAGAGCCTAGAGCAATCCTTGTACATAGAAGGTACTCCATGAAAATTGGTTGAATGTGTGAACAGAGACATACTGAAAAGGAGACTTCAGAAGAAATAGGATTTGAAAGGTTCTGCTTTGAAATGTTCCTCACTGACCTATTTTATAGACATGTATTTAAAATTTTGCCTTTTACTTCCACCACAGCTTGGTTTAAGTGGGATCTTTCAGGTAACTCTGGAGTAAATGAAAAAGTGAAAGATTCTCAATATTTCCAATTGAATTCTACCTCAAGCTATTCTACAAGAAAGTGTGGAAGACTTCTGAAATATCAGCCTGAGAAAACAAGATGTGACCAAACAAGACAAGATCTCAGACTAAGTTCACCTGCACAAAGACAAAACTTAGCATTGCTAAATCCACAAGTGGATTCAATTATTGACTTATAACTAATAATGTTTAATAAATCATTAAAATTGTAATAGGTATATTTGAGTTATTTGACTCACATAAGTTAGATTGGCACGACTAGCAATTACATGTAAGCATTTTTTTTTGGTTTCTGTTTATACAACTCAGGGCTTCACTGTCAATTTTGAGAAAGTCATTATGGAAAGAAACTCTACTTATTTCGTAAGCAAGATAACTCTCCTTCATGAAGTACAGGAGTCACTGTCACACCATTGCTCTCTGCCAAGGAGATGCTGTCTCTCTTGTTTCAAACAGCGTTGTGTCCCATTTGTCGACCACAGACAGCTAAGATTGAATGGAGGATATGACACAGAAGGTGGAACGGTGAACGCTACTGAAGGTCTAGCTGAAACTGACACAAGGCCACTCAAAGTCAGCTGCAGCACAGCAGGCTTCAACGTGAACCCTCCACCTTCTTCTGCCCTGCACAGCACTTTGTTTTGGCCAAGAACTCTAAACCATCCACTTTAATGAGCAACAGACAAGTAGCACAAACATATTCACTCATCTGACAGTTTTCATCTGCAAATTTGTAACATATGAATTTCAAAGCAGGTAAATAATTTAAGATTACTAATATAAATGAAGAAGTAACATTTAATTTATAAATGATCTCCATAAAGAAAGGAATTTTTATTCTCTGAAGCATATGAATAAAAGCAAATCTGCAAGATGATCACTGACC
The DNA here is from genome assembly GCA_004027875.1 of Aplodontia rufa. Lineage (NCBI taxonomy): Eukaryota > Metazoa > Chordata > Mammalia > Rodentia > Aplodontiidae > Aplodontia > Aplodontia rufa. Next base: position 59,241 of record PVKS010007159.1, on the reverse strand, counting down.
TAGGAAAAGATTAAGAGCAGTTTAAATAATAAATGCTTAAGTACAATTCAAACCGACACAAACTTATTTTTCCTTCTGAATCCATATGGCAGTAATCCAATCTGAGAAGCTGAATGCATGTGGTAAGGGCATAACTCAAAGCTGCTTATTAAAAAATGCAACAACTTGGGGCACTCTGGAGTTGTGATATTATACACCACTTTGCATTCTGAATGGTGGTAAAATTTTGCAATGATTTTCACACAAGACACTTAAATGGATACTCTAGTAAAAATTAATGGATTATTTTTCCTTTTCAAATGACTTTCAAAATGCCTAGAATTTGAGCTATAGCCCCTAACAGTTATAAACTCTGCTGACTGCACCCTATAGTTACATTATACCAAAGATGGAAGGTTTCAATATTGTTTCAAATCTGGCTACAGATAGAGACACATGACTGCCCAAATTAACATTTAACAGCAGCCACTTTATTTATTCCTGTGGAAAAGATACACTGCTTCTTTAACATCCCTGAGTCTGCTGAATCTTGATTTCTTCTAAAGGAGACAGAAATGAATTCTTTTCTCCATTTAAAGAGTCTCTGATTTCCCCTCAAAAGTCTAGATAAATGCAAAGGCAACACGAATTTAATAAGCTCAGATAAGTAGCTGAATATATGTGGTCAGTAAAACCAGTTTACTCTAATTTTATGTCTTAAACTCTCAAAATCAAAGTTCACTATCAACAGATTTCCAATATTTCACTGCAATGAAAGAACAGTTTTAAGGAATTCAAGTACCAAATGAGATAAAGGGTAAGACCTGCTTAACAAGAAATCACAAAGCCACATTTTACATCTTTAGTTCTGACCTCCTCTCTGTGTGCCAGATGTACATGTGGTTGCAAATTACATCAGTTGCCGAACTTCATCTCTGTGCCTTATTTTAAAATGATTGCATTCAAATTCAACTCTACTGGGAACTGTAAAGAACCTGAGATCTGACCTTACCTGTCTGCTACAGTTTCATGGATGCTGGAAGAATTAAAACACAATAACTTCTGGGTCTGGGACAAAGGACATTTTATTACTATCAGCAATAGTAGCAGCCTTATGGTGGTTCTTTGAGCCTCAGTTCCCACAGAGTCACATGGTGGGGTCAGGTCGTGCACATGCTCAACTGCATTATAAGAGAGAAAGTCCAACGTTAGGAAAGACTTTATAATGGTCTTCAAAACCTGTCCAACCTCTGCCCTAAGAGGAGACATTATATTTACGACAGCAGATAGCACACAACCATTTTCTTCCACGGCTATTTATTATATGCCCACCATTGAGAAAATAGTTCATGAGAAAAGGACATTCTTGAGACATGAAGAAAGATGAAAGAACTGTGGAAAACAGTCTCCCAACAAGTTCCTCGCCCTGTTAACCTGCCCAGTTGTTACATATGAAAGCAGCACATGACATAGTAGGAGGTCATGGAGATCCCTGATACTTTTGGTTGACTACAAAGGTTCAAATTCTTACTCCATCTTGCAGGCGTCACATTGCATCTACATTTTTCTCACTAAATCTTACAATGGCCTGTGTTAAATGTTATAAAATCTGACCTCTGACATAGCTAATAATAATATGAGGAATAGGAAAAGACCTCTTAACTTCCAAACATACTACTTTTTCTGCTGCACTATACTGTGTATTAAAAGAGGTTCTTTATCTTATTAATGGATGCAATTATCAGTTTTGATTTCTAGCTTCCTCCCTGAGGATGTTATATGAGTTCTAGAACAGGTAATACTCAAAAGTACATCTGAGGATCTTTCAAGCAATTTTTCTTTATAATAAGCTCCTATGAGTATGGAAAATAGTAAACTGCAATAGGCTGCCATTGCTGATAAATGTGCAAAATACAGATGTTTTTCATAATCTTAATGAAACTCCACATTTTCTCATCTTCTCTGAAAATTGAGGCCAGGCCATTAATTTAGAAAAAGGAAGGAGTTCTATGAATTTCAAGTTCTCCAATTTCCCCTTAATTGGATACAGATAGTAAATGCAAGAGCAAGTCTACCAAAAGCAGAAGAAATAGAGCTAAACTAACATTTTAACATCAAATGCCACATCTTTACTCAGGAAAATTGAAGTCTCCTGTTTATTGCTAAAAAGTTCCTATTCTAGCCCAAAAGATTTTCTTTTTAAAATTATCAGAATAAATTTAAGCCCTGAATAACAACCCATTCTTTTTGTGGAGGCATGCTGAGAATGGCAGTCAGGACAATCTCAAGCTATCTATTCCTTTTCTAGAATGTTCATATTCTACTCCCCCAAGTGTTCTGCATTTCTTTCATCTATGATGGGAATATTATTGTTTGCAAAGCGAAACAGCTGGTTGCCAATAAGTACTATCAATAAATTAAATGCAATACTGTCCTGACTCAAATTTTTTTAAGTGCGATATTCTCCTTACTCAATTTTTTTTCCTCTCTGATATTTTAACAAAAACTCCTGGAACAGGAGTGCAAGAGCCAGTATTTGTCAGAATTTTGCAGTTATGTAAGTTGAGGCATCCCCTTTACACTGATTAAGAAAATAATATGCATACAAAATAAGGCCCTAACACTGACCGTTTTGTAGATCATGGTTTCCTCATGTGAAGTGCTGATTCCATATGGGTAGTTGCATCTTGAAATCGCATAGTTATGAAGTATTATGTGCAACATTTTTGAAGCAAGTCCCCCCATTAATTGCATAAACTGCAGATCTGATTATTGTAACTGAAGTATTTTTTATCATCACCATCATTATTATTACAGTAATGGGGACTGAACCTAGGAGTAATCCATGACAAAGTGACATCCCCAGCCTACTTCCTTTTTTTGTTTTGCTCTGAGGCAGAGTTTCACTAACTGGTCTTAAACTTGGCAATCTTCCTGCCTTAGTTTCCTCAATAGCTGGGATGTATAGTCATGCACCATCGTATCTGGATTTTGCATGATATTATAACCTATTATTCACTGGCAAAATAAATGCTATCCACATCTTTACAGAATAGGAAATTAAAGCTAACAGATCTTAACTGAGGGAGCAATTAGGTGACTGAAGGCTAGAACACAACCCCTTTTTGATGATGTACTGTCTTAAAAATCATAGTTAACTGTTATGAGATAGATCTACTCAATCATTTAAGGAGAGACTACTCTAGGCACTGAGCTAGGACTGGGGTTACAATGAGAGAAAGAGACCAGGTCCTTGCTCAAGAGGTCCATGGTCCACTGCAGTGACAGTGGGAGACATATCAGATAATCATACATGATCAGTTACAATTCAGTGAAATGACATTCAGTAATTCTCAACTCCTTAACAGGTTATCAATTCATCCATCCATCTTTCCATCATTTCTTGAGAATGAATGAGTTTCTAGGAAATGTTATGTTAGGGAAAGATGGAAAATAGAATGCTAAAAAAAATTTTCAACTTTGCTAGAACTCTCATTTGCTACATTAAAAACAATTATTCTTTCTTAAATAGGGGATGTCTTGTTTCCTAGTTTCTGCCAACTCAACTTAATGAGAAATCACCAAATCTACTTGAAATACCATTAATTTGTATTTGTCACTATGTCTTATTTAAAATGATTTGTATTAATTTGTATTAATTTTTAACTGTTTTTATAATGCCAAGCCTTAAACCATGCCCAGAAGCAAGCACAACAGCGGATGGAGCAAGGTCTGACACATACCGTAACAGGCTGTAACTAAAGGGATGGAGGCTGATGCATACTGAAGGGGGTCAAAGTTCAAACAACTAAACCCACAGCTTCCTGGAAAATAAATTACTTCTAGTCTAAAAGGTCTTCCTGCTTTTAGTTTCTTTGCCTTTTAATCTGTGAGGAATGCCTAACACTATATTACTCTTCTTCAAAATTCAGCTACATGTCATGGCTTGACGTGAAAATCTCCAGTGGCTCCAAATGGACTGGAAGATGACTCTACAGTCCTACATTTAGTGCCCTCCACAAATCCAGTCCTTTGCTCCCGACAATGAGCTCCTTGCCAGGCAAAACTGATCCACCCACTTCCCTAAACATACAGGTTTCCACACAAACTCACTATTTGCTTTCTTAGAGGTTCTTTCCTTTTCAGCTAAAATTCACTGAACATTAACCATGTACTAAATGCCTATTTAATCCTCATTACCATCCTATAACAAATAAATTACTATTCTCCCAATTTCACACTTCAGAATATTGAGACTCAGAGAAATTTAGGGTCTAAGGTCACACAACAAATAAGTGGGAAGCTGGGATTCAACCTAAGGTCTCTACTTCTAGGTCCAAACTAAGCCACTGCAGGGCAAGAGGCAGGACTGTCTGAAGGTGACCCCACAGTTTAGTCAGTGTTGCTGGAGCAATAAGCTAGCAGGGGTAGCTTCCAAATCAACGACCTCAGCACTAGTGACTTCTTTCCCTCAGAGGAGGAATCCACGAGGACTTCTACTCTCTGAAGGTATGAAGGTACCAGGCAGCTGATGTGCTCAGACAGCTACTGGAGGCAACAGGGACCCCAGACAGAACTGCTTGGACCTAGGCAGGCTAAACATTCTCCCAGTGACAAGGAGGCTTCCTCATTCCTACATAGCAGGCCCACAGAGTCCAAATGCAGTCCAGCTCTCTGTGTGATGAAGGGAGAACTGGGGAAACCACACTTTCTTTTCTCTTGCCCAGTTAGCCTTGGAAGTTTTCCCTTTCACCAGTAAAATCCATTCCTTACCTCTTGCTGGGAGAGTCAGTACAATTGGTTTTTGACTTCTGGTGCACGATGGAGAAATGGATCAAATTTGCTGAACACAACAACCCCCGTCTATACCATAGTACCTTTTGGCATGATCTTACCTACTCTTGTAAAACTGAGCTGAAGTCCCATTCATTCTGTGAAGAAGGACCTGATTCTCCTTAGTAAAGGGGCTCCTTTAGCCTCTGAACAAAGTAAACCCTTACACACCATCATTAGTGAAGGCTCCCTTTCCACAAACATGCATTCTGATTTTAATGAAACTGTAAGCCTCTCAAGGGTTGGGCAGGGTAGGGTAAGCGCCCTTTATTTAGAAACTTTAAGAGGCTCAGATGTTATCATGTACAAAATAGTATATGTTTTCTGGTTGTGTGTGTGTATAGCACACAAGTATATCTGTTATTCATAAGGCCATCTTTCATTTACTCATCAGACTAGATGGACACCTAACGTGCATGTCTTCCTGGCTGCCACTGAAGCTACTGGGAAAACAGCTGCACATCTGATTTTGCTTTCATTATCAACAGGGCAAAGAGAGAAGACAGTAGTTGAGGACAGATGGGAACCAAGAGCTACAGCAAGGCTAAGGTAGAAGGGAATGACGGGACAGAAACTAGAAAAGAGGGTATCATGATAGATCCAGAAGTCAGATATCAGTCAGTGAGTCCAATTTGGGAACACTGGAGTCAAATGTTAGAGCAGAAGTCAAATGAGAAATACATTAATAATCTTGGTAACACACTGAATAAGTAGTAAAGCAAAGTAGTATTCAAAGTAACACAATACGTGCTCATACCAGTGATTAGAGCAAGGTGTCTGGTTAAAGAGAGTGTAACGGGTAAGGGAACAGCCTGCGGATATGTGGAAGCAAGGCCTTGGGAAACGGAGGCAGCAAGCACAGGGGCTGGTGGCAACATTGAGGAATCCAACTATTTCAATACAGATTTTATTGGGGTGCTGAGGGCAGAACCCAGGGACTTTTGCATGATGAGCACACAATCAGCCACCGAGCCACTCCCTCAGTCCCTATAAAACTTTTAACTACAAAGTTTCTAACTAGCATTGACAATTATTGTAGGTGTGAATGCGGTTATCCCCATGTCCAAGACTACGCACCCTGTAGCCGACCAAGTGGGATAGACCAAATGCCCTCCAGTATTTCCATGCTTCAGCTTCCTGTTAGTTTCCACTCTCTCCATCTGCATGTTCTACGATGCTGTACAATGTGTCACTGTGCCTGGCTGCATTTAACTTTTTAAGAAACTGTCCAAACTTTCCACTGGGGAACCATTCTGTATTCTTACCAGCCATGTAGGAATGCTCCAGTTCAATATCCTTGCCAACACTTGTTATTTTCCATTCTTCTGTTACAGCCATTCTAACAGATGTAAAGGGATACCTCCCCACAGTACTTGAATCTCTTTTTACTGCTCTAGTTTCAATACTTTCATTTTCTACTGGGTCCTTCTGAATACTCTCAAGGTCTGTCATATCCACTTTATATTATGAAACTCAAATTTAGGCTACATGGGGAATCTTTTAGAGTACATTGATATTAAACATGGAGAATGACAAATTCAAAAGGAGGATAAATTAGTAAAATAACAGGAAGGTGGGGTAAGAGAGTGAGGACTATGGTTAGAGTCGTCAGGAAATGACAGCAATGAGAAGTACCTAAATGGAAGGAACCCTCTCCTCCCAGACAGAAAATCTCCCAAATGATTGAGGTTAGGAAGAGACTAAAGTTAGAGCATGGCCAGAAAATAATTTTGATTTTCTCTTGTTCTTTTCTAATATAGCAACTGAGTGAGGAAATCCAAATAGGCATAGCTTCACATAGACTCAAAGCTAGAATCATGGCACTGACTACAGGCAGGCGTACCCAGGCTGCCACAATCTGAGTTCCTCTAAATGTAGGGTCTTATCAGTATCCAACTGGGTCTATTTTCCCTATAAACAACCACGAATTGCTTAAAACCATGTACTTTCATGAGACACTCAAAAGTGATTGTGTGTATCTTATCAGTGGGTTTCAGTTTGTGCATCCTTCTACAAAATCCATGAAACTCCTTCTATTTTGAGTTTCACTAAATCCATTTCTCTCTCATTTCACTCTGAGCATTGCAATCCAGCTCTACAGGTAGCAAATTGAAATGTTTAGTGGCCCATTGCAGACAGATTGAATCTGAAAAGAATATGGCAATAAGAAAGAAGCAGGGCATCAATATCATACAGTAAAGCTCTCACCAATGACAGCGCTGATGTAGGGTGAATGATTGAGCATTTGTTAAACTTCTACCATTGTGAAAGTAACCTATTATTTTCCTGGTTGTGTGCTAAAATACCTCAATCACCGACAGAACAAGCCAGTAAAAAATGATACAGTTCATTTTCTATTGCTGTTGTTCCACGGGGACAGTGTGGCACACAGTTCCCCTCACCCCTTGAACTCCACTTTACCAACAGTGTGCTTAACTTATCCCTCCCTCTGCTCATTTTGTAAAATGTTTGAACCTGGTGATGGGTAGTGACAGCTTTTCATTCTCCTTTTTATTTTTTTCCTAGTTGTTAAAATTAAGCATGATAATATGACATGGTTTTCTGATTTAGGATTATTTTATAATATAATCCTAAAGAAAAATGGCAATCATGTGAAAGCAAAACAAAGAAAATTAGTGGACACTGCCTCAGAATGTGCTTCTCTGCACAAGAAACATACTTCCAATGCAGCAGAATTTTGTATTTGCAGGTACAAGTTTATATACCAACTTGTATCCACATCCAAATCCTCCTACCACTAAGTGAAACCCCCATTTACAACATCAGCCTCAAAGCTGCACAGACTCAGGGCTGTGAACAAAAGGGAAGATGCAAGAAGGTGCCTAATGACATGGGGCAGTGGAGATGGAAATCCTCAAGGGCTGTCCCACCCGGCCATGAAAGCCCAGACTGATCTGTGCCATTGCTGCGGCACTTCTTCCAGTAGTTGTGCTCCTAGCTACTACTGCATGCAATATTTTATTAGATTCACAAGTTCTTTTATGGCTGATAAAAATCTGACAATAATTCACGGTTACAGCACTAAGACTCTAAAAGTAAACGCTCTTGTTCATTTGCCATTTGATGCTAAGAGGATAATGGCGACCAATTTAAGCATGGCATGATAACACTTCTATAATAACAATAATAGCAATAACGACAACAATCATAATAATAGCAGCCTAGCTAAAGCATTCTGCATTTACCATGTGCCAGGCACTCCTCTAAGTACTTCACTCACAAAATCCTATCAAGGACTGAGGCTGGGGAGGTAGTTCAGTGGGAGAGGGCCTGCCGAGCATTCTGGAGCCCATAGGAGATCTCCAGCACCACCAAAGAAGAAAACGAAAGCAAACTAGAAAAACGTTCCTACAGTGATTTCCATCGCTGTTTTCACTTTACAGAAGGGGAAACTGAGACAGTGAGAGATCGAGTTGCTCGTCTGATGCTTCACAAGCGGTCAGAAATGAGTGTCAGGCCGATCTGCCTAGAGAGTCACGGGTTTCTCAGGCCTACACTGAAATCTCATGCCACTCTGAAAGCAAAGTGAAAACACTGATAACGATGGGCCTATCAGAGAAAATCTTAAAACAATTGCAAACTCTCAAAGGGCAGTGAATACCCGCTCCCCTGGCTAAATATGGGTTTTGGAGAAACCAACATTAAATATGATTATACCCCTTTCTGTTGGACCAGATGTAATCAAAACCTTAACCTGATAAGAAACAAGGTATCTAAACAATTTGGCAGGTAACAACTCAAATCTGTTGCGCAGAGCCTGCTAACATACTGTTGCTGATAGCCTGCAGAATGTTTTCCTATGGCTGATAGGTAACATATGCAATTGTTTGGCTTCCTTTTATCATTTTTTCTTTCTTGATTTCATCTCCTGCATTCTGTTCCTCCATGTCTGTCTGTCTGTCTCTCTTCCCTTCTCCATTCCTTTTGTAAAGAGTGGATTTTATGTATTTATTTTGCAGTGCTGGGGATCAAATCCAGGACCTTGAGCATGCTAGGCAAGCACTGTACCACCTAGCTAAACCCCAGCCTCCCAAAAGATATATTTCTATAGCACCTCTGCCAACAACAGTCTTGGCAGACAGTGCCTGATTAGAATTAGCTATTCTTTGCTATTTCACAAACTATACTACTAAAGAGGGAATTGCTTATCAGAGCCACCCTTCTAAAGACAGCACCCACTAGGAATCTTCCCGTTGCCACAGTTTCATGGAAAAAAAAAAATCATCTTCCAGCTGCTACTGAGGGGAAGAAGCAGTTTGTGCTATAAGATCAAACATCAGACTTGATTTCTTGCGAAGACATAACCAAGCTCAATACTACAAAATGATCACCTTGAGGGAAGTGCAACTGAGTGATGAGAAAACTTACATTTTTTAATATTATTAATCGTTGACTTTCAGTAAGGTATCCTTCTAATGCGTGGGACCGTGAGGGATAGTGTAATACAGCTATGAGACTATTATGGGATCAAAACAACTAAGACTTTTGTTTATTTTGTATTTAAATTATTTATTTCTGATGCTGGGGATTGAATCTGGGGACTCTTGGCCAGAGTTACATTCTCACCCTACTCCCCCTTTTTAATTTTGAGTCAGGATCTCAAGTTGCAGTGGCTGGCTTTAAAACGGCAACTTAGCAAGACCCTTAGCAACCAAGCAACACCTTGATTCAAAAAATAAAAAGTACTAGAATGTAACTCAGTGCTAAAGTACCCCTAGATTCCATCCTCAATAACAAAAACCAAACAGACAAAAAAGTAAAATAAAGCACTGACACAGGGCTGCAAAGAAATACACCCTTCTCTTACCAGAATTCAGCCTCCATGACAGCAAGAAACCTCGCCTATGCTCCAGCACATAAGATGTTTAATACATATTCATTGAATAAACGAGTAAATATGCGGTGTGCCCTTTTCCAATCCATTGTCTATTAATGGAAATTCCTTTTTCGGTGATGTGGAACTTCTTTTATTAGGACTAAGTGACTTATGGAATCCTTGTAAATCAATACACCGCTGTCATAGTCCATTTTATGTTTCTAAAACAGAATACATAGCCTGGGAGATTTATAAAGAATAGAAATTCTTTCTTACAGTACTGGAGGCTGGCAAGCTCAAGATCAAGGTTCAAAAAACTGGTGAGGGGCTTCTGGCTGCATTATAACATGGTGGGAGTACAAGTTAGCTCATAGATGGCAGTGAATCAGGAAGGGGGTGCTTATTCTTCTGCCAGGAGCCCACTCCCTCAATAAATAGCCTACTCCATTCATAAAGACATGAACCTATTTGTGACATGCATATCTCCATGACCTTCCTTCTTGCCCTGGGGATCAAATTCAGGCCTCCACTGCACTATAACCCAGTCTAAAGTTCAACATGAATTTTAGAGAAGACATTCAACCACAGGAAGTCCCCATCTGGCGAACTAAAATGTTTGATCTTTCCTGTACTTAATAAGGCAAATGATGATAAATGCTTCAAATTCTTCATTTATTTCAGTTAACCAAATCACTTCTAAAGAATTTATTTTTCCAGGTTTTTTTACTTGTGGGGTGCTGAGGACTGAATCCAGGGCCTTTTGCATGCCAGGCAGCTGTTTCATCACTGGGCTACCCTCCAGTCCTTTTCCTCATTTTTCAATATTGACCATATCTCCTCCTCCCCTGCTTTGTCTTCTTCTCCTTATGATAAATAGTCATATACTCCTATTTTACCTTTCAATAAGGTCAATATTTCTACATCCAGTCAGAAATAGGACTTGAGTCATGAATTACATCTCCAAAACTTTTCTGAGTCAGATGATTTCCATCACGTTCTATCTTAAGGATTTCAAAAAAGCTCATTTAAAATCACATAAACCATAAACTACTATCAAGTTTTCAGGTATTTTTATTATTCCATAATCTAGGTAATTGCTCATTATCACATATGATAACCAGAATTTCAGAATTTTAAAATTCCAGGGCCTCAAATCTAACAGACGCAAAATTGCTATTGAATATATTTCAGAAATAAGTATTTTGGGGGCTAGAAGTGTAAGTCCGAGAAGTTCAATTCCCAGCACCACAAAGAAAAAAGGAAAAATAGACATTTGGGATATGAGATAAACCTAGGCACTTTTCTAAAATCCACTTTAAAGTGGAAAACTAGTAATCTAAATGGTATTTCATGGGTAGCTTTATTTATTTTATTTTTTGTTTCCCTTTAACAATGACTTTGTCATTTTCTTAACTAATTACAGGTATAAACTAAATTCTAAAATTTTATCAGTAAAAGCTTCCATACAAAGCCTCCAAAGCATCTGCCAATTAATAATGTGCTAAATGAATCACTAGGCTTCAATTTTGTATTGATTTTTAAAGAAGAGAATAGGCAGGAAAAAGCTGTTTAATGTAAACACATAAAAACATTCTAAGATCTCTGGTTTACTGGGATACATTGAAAGCAGCCCCCAATTGTGTGTTACTGTGAAATATTTATAGACCCCACCCCTACTCCTAAGTTGAACTTCCAACCCTGAATGCAGTGGTATTAAGAGGTGGGTCTTAGGGAGGCGATTAGATTCAAATGTGGTCATTAAGGTGGAGCCCCCAAGATGGGCCTGGTATCCTTGTAAGGAAAGGTGGACAAGAACTAGCGTGTGTTCTTCTCTCTTCCTCCTCTCTCCTTTCTCTTTTTTTTCCTGCCCCTGCACTGTGAACACAGGCAGCAATCTGCAAACACATTGATATTGCACTTTTACTCTGAAAAAGAAATACGTGCCACCCAATCTAGGGTGTTTTGTACTGGCAACCTGAGCTGAGGAAGACACTCCTTCACAATAGGTCTTCATGTTTGTATTAATTGGGCAAATTACTCAAAGGATCCTAAAGATTCAGAACAGCTTTAGTTCTAGGATCTCCCTCCCAGGTTAACAGAAGAGCTTTTGGATAAAGCAGGCTTCCAGCCCTGCATGCCTCCTGCAACCCCAAACAGGCAGCCCTTGCTTTCCCAGCCTGAGGAAGAATCAGTAAGGACTGGAAATTTCTGTGGCTCTTACACGTATTTTGAATCTGAAAAATGATGCTACTGTAAGCAAGCAAGAAAAATAATCGAGTCAATCCTTGTGGAGGCTATTCATTGTCTCCATATACATTTAGAAAACCCTCATTTTCCCACTTGGTGTTTCATTTTCACTTTCTATAGCAAAGAAGCAGTGAATAGTGGATAAGCCATCAGATGATCTATGCTTTAAACTAATTTCCTTATGCTCATAATTCCTATCCTTCTCCCAACTACAGACTGATAATCATCTACCCTGTGATACTCCATACTGATAGCCACGAGCCACACAGGACCATTAAGCCCATTAAATGTGGTTGGTCCAACTTAAGTTTTCTAAAATATACACTTGGTTTCTAAGACCTACTATGAAAAAAGGTAAAATGTATTAATTTTATATTGGCTACAGGTAAAAATGATAATATTTTGGATGTGCTAAATCAAATTAAAATGTTACTTAATCTGTTTATAATTTCTTTATATTTCTATTGATAAAATTACATTAGTGGCTCAGGCTATATTTATATTTCTATTGTAGTGTACTGATCTGTACATTTGTCAACCCAAAGCCATGTCTAATGTTGACTCAGGGGTTCACATGTCTATAAAGGAAATACAAGTACAGATACTGACATATTTCTTTTGCAACTGATAAATCCAGTTTTTAGATTCCTATAAAGTAGAAGAAAAGTATTATGCTGGAAAGAGCTAACCAGTTGTTTTCTTTTTCTTTTTACTTTTTCTCTCACAATGTCCCTCTCTCTTTTTATTTTTATTTTTTTTTTCATTCATTAAAGATGGTCTTACAATTAGGAGGGAATCATTATCAAACAATCAAGAACAAATGTATAATGACAGAGCAAGCCAAGGCTGATGCCATTCCATGGTTCTCCCCCATTGGGTTCCCCATGGTTCCATGTTTCCCCCTATTTAACCCCCACGTTAATTGGACTTCTCATGAAAGTCCAAGGTTCCCCTCTGAGATGATTCCCCCATACTCCCTCCCTCTGGTCTCCTTGATATCCTTCTTATTCCCTCCCCTCCTCCCTGCTCCCCTCCATATGTTCCCCAGCATCCTAAGCAAGGTTCCCCCTGTTTGTGTAAAAATGCATACATGTTGAGGTGATTATTAGTTTAGCCATCTATCATACTGTTTCCGCTTGTATTCTAGCTTCCACAAATGAGAGAAACCATTGAGCCCTTGAGTTTGAGTTTAGTATTTTTTTTTCCATCTCCATCAATTTGGCCGCAAAAGCCATAATATCATTTTCTCAAACAGCCGAGTAGAATTACATTGTATATACGTACCCAATTTTTTGAATCCACTTGTCAAGTGAGGGGCATCTGGGTTGGTTCCATAATTTAGCTATAGTAAATTGAGCTGCCATAAATATTGATGAAGCTGTATCTCTATAATATGCCGATTCTAGCTCTTTTGGGAAAATACCCAGGAGAGGGATAGCTGGGTCATAAGGCAGTTCCAGCCCTAATTTTTTTTTTTTTTTTAAGAGAGAAACAACTTTATTGAGTTTTTCACATGGCCTTAGTTGCTCCAACTCTTAGTTGTGTACGTGGTGCTGGGGTTTGAACCCGGGTCCTTGTGCTTGCCAGGCAAGAGCCGAAACCTCTGAGCCACCGCTCCAGCCCCCCCAGCCCTAATTTTTTGAGGAGTCTCCACACTGCTTTCCAGAGTGGCTGTACCAGTTTGCATTTCCACCAGCAATGTGACAGTGTTCCTCTTTTCCCACAGCCCCTCCAGCATCTGTCATTGTTCGTATTCTTCATTTTTACAGCTGACAGGAGTGAGGTGGAATCTCAGTGAAGCTTTGATTTGCATTTCTCTGATTGCTAGTGATGTAGAGCATTATCTCATATGTTTATGGGCTTTTTGGATTTCCTCCATTGACAATTTTCTTTCAGTTCTGTAGCCCATTTGTTGATTGGATTATTTGTGGCTTTGGTGTTTTGTTTTTTGAGTCCTTTGTATATTCTTAACCAGTTGTTTTCATTATAAAATTTTTGATACACATAGACACAGACACAGTTCTACACAATTACATACACAGGGTAGTTATAAAAATGACATGAACTGGAGCTGGAGTGGTAGCTCAGCAGTTTCAGCGCTTGCCTGACATGCACGAGGTTTGTACCCCAGCACCCCATGTACACAAAGAAGTGTCAGAGCAGAGAAAGTCATATGAAAAACTAATAAAATTGATTATTTCTCTCTCTCACTGTCCCTCTCTTTAAAAAAAAAAATAATGACACAAATTCAAACATGGGAGGAAAGTTTATACATAAACACCCAGAAAGGCCAGGTAATTACTATAATTTTTTTAAGAAAAAAATTAAGTTTATTTCTAAAGATATGAATACACTGGAACTGCTAACCAAATGCTATCTAATAGAAACTATTGACTTCATAAATAAAAATTACAATCAGCATAGGAAAGCCCAATGGAAGATCTTTAACAGTACCTAAAAACAGCATGAATAGGCAAACATTTCCCTTTTGATCTTGCCTACTCGTGTTCACATTCTCCTTCATTAAAATCTTAAAAGCAGCACACTTCAATTCAGCTCCAATTCAGATTATCCTATTACAGATGTGAAGTGATACAATATATTGCTCTACACAGATCTTTTGGGGGAGTATAACAGCTATTTAGATAATAGAAAATTTCTAAACTCTAGGATCACTGTTTAGTTTTAATTACTAAGGGAGAAATGCAAATTTGAAATTAATACTTTCTAGGTGTTTAAAACCCTTTGGTGGAATGCCAAATAAAGTTTTAATAATGTTTATTTTCATTGATATACAACTCTGCATTTTGATTCTCCAAGCTCCTACTTACCTGGTCTTTTTGATTTATTTTATCGGATACAAATATGTTGAAATGCAATTTTTATTTTAAAAACACATTAACAGATATTATATGTCTAAGTAAGAGTTAGTCTCCCAAAATATTGGCCTTTGGATGTTAAATGGTTATCTCAGAGCTGCTGCTTCAGTTAAAATATTCTAGAATTTAACTTTAGTAACAGACTTAGGATAAAAATTTGTTAGGGACACATCTTTGTTGCTAAAGATGGTTTTTTGTTTCTTTGTTTTTAAAGTACCTGGGAGAGAATTCAGAGCCTTGTACATTCCAGACAAGTACTCCACCATTGGGCAACCACCGAACCTTCTTATTTTTATTTTGACACAAGGTTTCACTAAGTTAGTTGTCCAGGCTGGCTTTGAATTTGGAATTCTCCTGTCTTAGCCTCCCAGTAGCTGGGATTATAGGCATGTGCCATAGTGCCAAGTGAAGAATTTTTTTGACTATTTAAAATCATTCAAACATCAATAAGATGAAGGAAATTGAATAATATGTTTTTATATTAAATATATACATATTACATATATACACACATGCATATACAAGTATGCATACAAATTAAATATAAATATACACAGAATGTCTAATGCAACTGTACTTTATTTTTGGAACCTTATTTTAGATCCAAAGGAAAATTTTTTAAAAATATATGGAAAAGAATAGCACATTTATTGAAAAAAAATATATTTCTAAATAAATACTTCTATGGATAAAATTCAATTAACTGAACAAATTTGGATTATTTACTTTAAAAACATCCCTCTAAAGAATATATCTTTAACAGGTCAACATGAAAATCAAGGGCAAAGACATTTCCACTACTTCCTCTTTCCTTCCACTCTCTGAATCACTTTCTTATGGGAGGTTAAGACCTATTTTCAATCACAAAGCTTGTGGTCCAGAGTCTCAGACCAATAATCCTCCCTCACTAATTAACATCTACAGAAGACCCTTTCAAATTCAGATAGATCCAGGGCTTTTTCATTCCCAAAAATCATCAATATTTGTTTTGTGATGATGTTTTCTCCTCCAACACTTTTAGGTAAATTTAGAAATGTCTTCCCTTGGGGAAATAAATACTCAGTCCCCTTCTACCATTGCTGATTTTGCACAGTGATGACATGAACACTCCTTTCCACGGATGATCCTGGAACCCTAATGGGTTTCTTCCTCTAAAAGTAATGCTGTTAATTTCTTTCCAAATCCACAATTTCTACTAGCTTTCTGAGGTTTCCATCACAAATTAGAATATAACTATATCTAAATGCCCTCTTGTAATTAAACTTTAATTCATAATAAGCCTAAGATTTAAATTTGACCAAGTTAGATTTTCTTACAACATTATATTAAGTTATTATTTAACAGCAGAGATGGGCTCTTTTTTCTTTTTACTAAAAAAAGAGTAAGTGGCAACAGAGAGGAATTTCTAAAAAAATTTCTTGGACCACATTTAAGGCCTAAGTCTCCATAAAAAAAAAAAAAATTACCAAATCAACCACTTCAGGCAATAAAAACATAAATTCAACAAAATAAATGAATGTAGATTGTCAGTTGTTATTCGTATAATATGATTTGGCATATACATCTTGACCAGACCTATTAGCAAAACAGTAACTGTAGGCTCAAAATCACAAATCCAAAGGTACAGTATAGGACCATGTCTCCCCAGATGTTCCCCTTACTAATGAAAAAAATGGAAACAATTTCCTGCAATGTTGGAATTTCTCAAAACTTATAGAGTAAATCAGAGACAAATTCAGGAAAAGAGCCCACAACCAATATTCCTTCACTTTTCTTTTTATTAACAAAGTCAAGATGACTTTGACATTAGAGAACTTGCATCAATGTCACACAAAATAGATTAGTTCCCCTTCTCCAAATTGTATGTTTTGTTTTTTTTTTTAAATGAACAGGCTTTTGGGGCATATAATAGTAGTTTTAAAGAGGGTTATATTATCGATTAACTTTGGAAATAAAGCTTGTGGTATCAATCTCTTTGGCACTATGTATTTTAGCATATTATAGCTGAGAAAAGTCACAGAGTTAAAAAAAAATAGACTTTTCTTTTTTTAGATTTCATCAAGTTTCTACCCCAACCCCCCATAACAAATCCATCTTCCCCTTTAATGGCCAAGAGTTTGTTCAC
The DNA here is from genome assembly GCA_004027875.1 of Aplodontia rufa. NCBI lineage: Eukaryota > Metazoa > Chordata > Mammalia > Rodentia > Aplodontiidae > Aplodontia > Aplodontia rufa. Next base: position 42,341 of record PVKS010007159.1, on the reverse strand, counting down.
TTATGCTTCTTGGGGGCAACAGTGTCTTATAGGAAAATTTGCGCAAATGTTAGATTATTATTATACAGGTTTGAGACAAATGAACACTAAATCTAAAAAATAAAAAAAAGTATAGCTTTAGCAAGCCATTTACCTCTCCTATACCTCAGATTTTCTAAAAATAAGAACTGCAGAATCTCATAACCGTAACATGTGGCATCAACTGCTTTAGTATATTTTCCATTGTAAGGGCAAATGGTAAATTTTATTCATTAAATTTTGATGACTGTGCATTGTTTTGGAGATGGTCTTCACCGTCTTTGGGAGTTCCTAAGTCTGGTGTTCACATGAAGCAGCTGATAGTTGGTCAAGTACACAAACTTATATTAACCAATTATAGACAGGTTCTAGAGGGACAAACTCCGCAGCCCCTCTTATCTAAGGTTTCACTTTTTGCAGTTTCAGTTATCCAAAGTCAACTGTGGTCCAAAAATATCAAATGGAATTCCAGAAACAAATAATTCATAAGTTTTAAATTATGCATTATTTGGAGCAATGTAATGAAATCTTGTATTGTCCTGTTCTATCTACTCAGGACATGAATCATTCCTGTATCCAGCAGAGCCTTGCTAGGTACTCTGCCCACCCTAGCTGCAGTATCCTTTATTACTTGAACCATCTTGGTATGGCAGTGCTTGTGTTTAACCCCATTTTGCTTAATAATAGCCCCAAAGCAAGAGAGTAATAAGATTGGCAATTCGAATGCAAAGAGAAGTCATAAAGTCCCTTGTATAAATGAAAAGGTGAACAACAATCTTTTTTTTTTTTTTCTTTTTCTAGAGTGGGGATTGAATCCCAGAGCTTTCTACCTCTCCTTCTTTTTAGTTTGGACAGGGTCTTTCCAATTTGCCTAGGCTGGTCTTGAACTTGTGACCCTCCTGCCTGAGCCTTCTGAGTTGCTGGGATTACATGTGTACCCTACCATGCCCTGCTAATATTTTTCTTCTACACTGGTTGTATCAAAGGGAAAAAAAGGTGCTCCAGAGTTACACAGCTCTGGGTTCCATTAATTAGTTTCATGACCTAATGTAAGTTTTTTATAACCCTTTTCAATTCTTCATGAAAAAAAGGGGAGGAATAATATTTACTTCAGATAAATATAAAAAGATAATATTATTATATTACTGTAAAATAATAAGAAAATTTATGGTCAAATGCTAGTCCTTAAGCAGCTCAATTTACAATAGCTAAATTATGGAATCAACTGAGATGCCTGTCACTGGATAAATGGATTCAAAAACTGTGATATACATATATATATTTTGGAGTTCTACTCTGGTATTAGAGAGAATGATATCATGGCATTTGCAGCCAAATGGATGGAAATAGAAAAAATGTATGCTGAGTGAAATATTCCAGATTCAGAGACTTAAGGGTTGAATATTTCTGTCATTTGCACAAGCTAGGTAAAACCAAGGATAGGCTGAAAGAGAAGTTTATTTACCAGACACACCTAATTTGAAGTATCACATAATCTGGGGGAACTAAGGTTACAGGGGCGGGGGTGGCATAGGAAAAGGAGAGAGGGAGGGTGGAGAGAGAGGGAAAAGAGTGGTTATTAATTCTGTATGGTAGGTACATTTGACTCCCCTGAGAAGTCAAATAATAGTCATGCAGACATTTAAATATTGAAAACACAAAAATTAATATGTATGTGTATGGACATTTATATATGTAATGGGGGGAATTACCCTGGCGAAAAGAGCAAAGGGTAGGCAATGCAAGGGAGATACCGGATTAGGATAGGGCCAAAATTACATTATCATTAGGTGTGCATACATGAATGTGTAACAACGAATCCCTTCAATATGTAAGAACAAGCTGAACTAATAAAAAATAAAATAACAAAAGAAAAAAAGCGGGATTAATGTGCTACTCTAAAGCAGCTGTATGAAATCAAGAGATCATATTATTCCAACGTCAATAACAAAAAATTCAAAAAGTTACACACAAAAAGAGACCAAAATTTAAGTGCAAATATCATTTTCTGCATTTATAATGTCCATGCTTAATGTGTCCCTTAATCACAATTATATTTTCTTTTTTCTCCTGTTTTTTCATTTTTGCAGTGCTTAGAATTGAACCCAGGACCTTAAACATGCTAGACAAGTGCTGCACCAATTATTTTATTTTTTTAATGACCTGAGAGCAGTATGAACAATTTCTGAAAATGGAGAACACCTAATCCATATTTGTATTTTAATCTTTATAACAAAACAAAACTTTTATCTAATGCCTCACATAGCTCTATTTCAGTATAACAAATGAATTTGGATCCTATCTTGTTTTTTTACGGTTATGGGATTTGAAGCAGGCAACATAATTGCTAGGATTAGCATAATTCCATCACATTTCAAACTTTTTAAATGCTAAGACAACTTACTGGATATCACTGGTAGTAATGACTAGAAATGCTGCCATCATTATCACTACAACAATTCTCAACACAGACTTATTTAAACGATTAATGGCTTGGTTTTGCTAACTCATTGGCAAATAACTCATTATTTAATTATGGTAACTTATTATTAAACAACATCAAGTTTCTCAAGACTGAGAGACAAATTGGAAGGGATTCAGCTTTTAAGAAAAGAACAGCGACGGTAAATGTTGACTCACTAGCCACAAAGTCTACTCTCTAAAAATAAGCACCGGCTCAGGGGGTCCAATGCTGTAAGTTGGGAACATCCAGACTCCTCTCACCCCTGGTATTTCCTCTCTGCAGTTTGTCATCAACAAACCTTATCCAGACCTTTGGCTTGTAACACATCTGGTGCTGAGCACAATTTTTTCTTCTATTACAAAGCATGACCCACATGAATAAAGCCTTCCTACTTGCTTTTTTCTTCAGTATTTGGGATTGAGTCTTCTACGTGCTAGGTAAGCAATCTACCACGGAGCCACATCCCAGCCCTTTTAAGTTATATATTTTGAGACAAGGTCTCCCCGTGTTGCCCAGGGTGGCCTGAAATTCACAATCCTGTTGCCTCGGCCTCCAGAGTAGCTAGGATTACAGGTACACACCACTGCACCTAGCTTCCTACTGTTTTTAAAAATGTCATGAATATTGGTTTTTTTTTTTCTTTAGTGATTCCTTCACACCTGTAATTGTGGGACTGATGGGTAGTAGATCAGGTCACGTGTGCTAGCTTTCTGTATTTACATGCTAGAGGAGGAAGATGGAGAAGGCACTGTGTGAAGACTAAAGCAGGAGGTCTCAAATGGTTGGTTCTTCTACATGGTCCTGAAGAATCACCCCTACCAGGACAGCCATTTAGTAAGAAATTGCTGGATGGGTTGCTTAGAAACCAAAACAAAATTTCAAAACTGATTCTTTTCCAAACTATTTGACCTACAGCAATAACTTTTGGGGAGGGCTAAGAAAGAAAGAGAAGCACTGGGTTGCACATGGTAGACACCAAATAGAAAGACAATAGTATGATAAAACATATCTAAGGAAAGAAAACATTAGCACAATTTTAGTGTGCACACAGATTGTTGTGAACACTTGACTGGCAGAGAGAAACCATTGGTTAATTCCAAAGGAACTGGAATCCTTTGATTTCTCAAGTATTCAGAGTGTAATATAAATTTCAAAACTTTCTCACAGTGGGGCTGGAGCGGTGGCTCAGTGGTTTCAGAGCTTGCCTGGCAAGCACGAGGACCCGGGTTCGAATCCCAGCACCACGTAAACAACTGAGTGTTGGAGCAACTAAAGCCACGTGAAAAACTAAATAAAGTTGTTTTTCTCTTTCTCTGTCTCTCTCACTGTCTCTCTCTCTTTAAAAACCAAACAAAAACAAAACAAAAAAACTTTCTCACAGTAACCAATGAAGCATCTCTTAACAAAGAAAAAATGGGCCTAGAACACTGAGCTATGCTTTCTGAAATATTTTAAATGACAGGCACACTAAATTACGTAACAGGGTTTTATTTTTTCTAAGGTAGAAAAACTACATTTTCACTAATACTGAGAGATCAACTTTATTTGTTTAAAAATATATATATTCAGATCAGGTTCTTCTAGTTCCAGAGCTTCCTATACTACTTTATAACACAGAATACTAATAACTAACATAATAGGGCACCGTTTCTTTTCTTATCAATCCCAAAGGAGCAATAGTCATCACTGCACTGTCACTTCTAATGTAAAATAAAATTGCCAATCCACTGGGACCCAAAGAGAAAAGCTGCCAGGTATTGTTTTACTACTGCCACTTTCTTCAATGCATATTTTCATTTTGTAGAAGATTTTCATTCTATTTAATTAAACATACACATTGATCAAAGGAAAAATACAGGTAGAATGCACATAATGGAAGGCCTGTTTCATAGACTGTGGGCCTACACAGATTTCCATTTTCAACCCACTTCATAAAGGCCGGCTGTCTCAGAGTTAATCACGTTATAAAACTTACTGCCTTCTCCTTCCTGGCTCTGGTGAAGTTCCCCATAAAATTACATGATGACTTCAGGACATTTCTATTTGCATTATAGGGTGTCTCAATCATGATTTTTAACCCTGAGTTTAATGGCATTTAAACTGATGTTAAATAGTTCCACTCCAGACCAATTATTTTAAGAGTTTCAAGGCCCACATATATGTCCTCTGATCCTACTTTTAAAAATAAAATTTTAAATATGCCTGCGAAAACAGTTTTCTAAAACTTATACACTAGTATTTTAAGATTTAATGTAAATATGTATCTTAAATAAATACCTTTAGCCATCAGTTATTTCTTCAAGTCACATTTCATGGCATTTAATTACTAGCTAGTTAAGCTAAAATAATGATCAATTGCTGCAATTATTTTTTAAGGATAGATTGAATAATTTAGACAATATTTAATACTTGTATTAATAGTCAAGTCATGAAGTTTGGAAAACATTGATGTTAAGAGGGAACAGGGACAGGTGCCAATGTAAAAATTTCAAATTCAAAACATGGGAAAATAAGAATAACAGCAAGCCAATCTTTAATGTTAGTAACATTCCAAAGCATGTAAATTTCTTTCCTATAAATGTATCAAAACTTTAGAAGTGAGCCAAGTGCAGTGGTATAGGACTATAATCCCAGCTACTCAGGAAGGTAAGGCAGGAGGATTCCTTGATCCCAAGAGTTCAAGGTCAGCCTGAGCAACACAGCAAAACCCCATCTCAAACAAAACAAAAACTGTAGGAGTCCATTCAAATCTCAGTAGGTGTTAGCTGAAGTGATGTCAAATAAACTCTGTTGACTGCTCATCACTAGGTAAACGAGGTCAAGGTTACCACAATCACTGAGTAAATCCACTTCACACTGTCTCTGCTGATGGGTTCAGCCAGGAAGACTGTTCTAGAGCAGGATTCTGTACCACTAAGCTATAGCTAATTGGAGCAAGAGTAGACATTCAATGGCTGCCAAGTCAAAGTGTGGCTAGAAGCCAAGATCTTATTTTTACTATTACTAAGCTAAAATTTAATTTAATTAAATTTTAAAAAACCCAAAAAGGTATAACGGTGCACGAAAGGTTGTAAATTACATATTATATATGTTGGATTTTTAAAGAAAATCTCAGTTATGTAAAAATGAAATGCTAACCAAGTGAAAAGTAAGCATGAAAGTTAGCTGAATCATTACAGAAGATGAATATCTTATGGGTCAGCTGTCGCTCAAATCCTACTGTCTCCTACCATCAGCTTTATAATATTTACTGCCATTGTTCTCTTTCCCCTGCATTTTTTCAATACCTTATAACTACATCACCATTCTGAATGAGTCTCTATTCTTTGCAAAGAAAAGATTCAATAATGGTGTACAAATGTAACCCCAGAGACTTTGGAGATGAGGCAGGAGGATCACAAGTAAAAGCCCAGCCTGAGCAATTTAGGAAGACACTGTCTCAAAATAAAAAATGTTAAGAAAGAGCTGGGGTAGAGCTTAGTGGAAGAACACCCCTGGGTTACATCTCTAGTACCACGGGGGTTGGGGGAGAAAATGAAAAAAGATCTAATGAAAGATAGGGTGGAAGCTTTACCAATGGAATTTTTCAAATTTATTTTGTTTGGTTATCATTTGCTTTTCAGTACTAGGGATTAAACACAGGGGAGCTCTACTACCAAGCTACAGCTACAATTCTTTTTATTTTTTGAGACATGGTCTTGCTAAATTGCTGAGGAGGCTGGTCTCAGACTTGTGATCTTTCTGCCTCAGTCTCCCCAGTCACTGTGGGATTACTGGTATGTACCATGATGCCTGATTGGATTTTAAAAACCTAGTAAAATTTCCAAGCAGGTTATTATCTCTAGAACTCATTTTTCGTCATTTAACCAAATTCTCACTGGAGAGAACAGAGATGGGAGTAATGGCCTTGCAACCACCATTCTTAGCGATTTTATAATTGTTAACTCCTTCACTTTCCACCTCTCTACCTAGTCTCTACTCACCACCTCACACATCGCCCTTTCTATTCCATTCATCATCACTTAATAAGGACTTCATTTATTACTGACAAATCTTAGTGCTTTCTACTAAAATGTAACCAATTATTTGTTGTTGTAGAAATTAAAACAATCAGAAAATTTTAAGATCATGAAGATTTTTCAGTCATTTCTTGTGCACAATGAAGCAATATATCCATTTATCACAATTCCTAAACTTCAATCATAAAATTTCATATAGGGCTACAGATGTAGCTCAAGTGGTAAGGTGCTTGCCTAGCACATGTGAGGATCTGGGTTAGGTTCCCAGCACTGCAAAAAATAGTAACAAAAACAAGGTAAGGTTCCACACCCTCCTTAGTGTGTGCCCTTCCTCCCCTACTCCATGCACTCCCAACTGCCTCAATTCAAAATCTCCCAATGAAATAGAACTAATTTCACCATTGACTTTAACTTGCTGTGCATTAACTTACTTACTTTAACCAACCCATAATAGGATCCCCTTAATCTCTAACTTCCAAATCCTTTCAAATTAAGTATTTATTGCCTCCAAGGAGTTAAGTTTTGACCTGCCTGTTGCTTTCCTTTTCCATTACCGTGGTAAACAAGGGTGATTGGTTCCAGGATCCTCTGCAGATACTAAGATCCCTAAGTGCTCCAGTTCCTTATATAAAATGTCATAGCGTTTGTATATGATCCAGGCACATTGTTCTATAATTTCAATCATCTCTAGATTAGTTACAATACCTAATATAATATAAATGCTATGTAAGTAGTTGCCACTCTGTACTGTTTAGGGAATAATGACAGTGAAAATATCTGCATGAGCACAAAACACACGATTCTTTTTCTGATTATTTTAGATCCAGAGTTGCTGAATCCTTGCATGTAAAATGCAGACATGGAGACTACACCTGCTGGAAGGGTTAGAGTCCTACTTGCTTATACTCCTGTTCCTTCCCCATTCTTCTTTTAGTGTTTATCATTCATAACCATGTTTTTATACATATAGACCGCTAAAATATACAGACACTACAGTTTCTCAACTTTTTAAACTTTAAATGCTATCAGACTATGCGTCATCTGCTAAGCACTGTATTTGGGAGGGTGATTGATATAGGTATACATAACCTTCTATCTAATCACTTTTACTGCTGGACGCTATCATGTTTCTAATATGTTTATATGTGATAAACACATCAATACATTTTATCACAGCATATTTATTAATTCTTCTATTGATGAATGGTTAGGATATTTCCAGTTTTTACTTGTAGTAATTAATGCAGGGTGGTACTTTATTGGTAAGGAATCTATCCTGTCTGCCTTTATTTTTTTAAGAGAGAAGGACAGCGAGTGAGTGAGAGAGTGAGAGAGGGAGGGAGGGAGGGAAAGAGGGAAGGAGGGAGACAGAGAAAATCAATTTTTATTGAGTTTTTCACATGGCTTTCATTGCTCTGGCGCTTAGCTGTGTATGTGGGTCCTGGGGTTTGAACCCCTATACTCACGCATGCCAGACAAGCGCCGCAATGTCTGAGACACCATTCCAGCCCCTACTTTTATTTATTTAGCAGTATGGGAATCAAATCCAGGTGGGGTAATCTACCACTAAGCTACATCCCGTCCTTTATTATTTTTTAGGGTCTTGCTAAATTGCTCACACTGGCTTTGTGATCCTCCTCCCTCTGCCTTCTGACTAGCTGAGATGACAGGTGTGTGCTACGATGCCTGGCTCCCTCTGTCTGCCTTCAATGTATGTTTTATTTTTGACTTTGCTGTTATGCAGTTTTATATTGATGAATTAGATATGCCTCTATTCTGTTTTCCCTGTTTGGGATTCATCATGCTTCTGAGATCCAAGGGTTCATGTCATTTATCAACGTTGTAAATTTCTCATTTTCTATTTTTTTTTTAAATATTGCTTCGGATTCTTTTTATTGCTTTCTTAATTTCTTTTATGTGTATGTTTTTGCTTTTGTTGTTGGTTTTTATTTTCATTTTTTTGGCCCAAGGGATTGAACACAGGGGTGTTTTTAACACTGAGCAATATCCCTAGACCTCTTTTCTTCCCCCTTTATCCACCCCTCTTTTTTTTTTTCTTTTTCCAATTTCAAGACAGGGTCACACAGCCTGGCCCCAAACTGGTGATCCTCCCACCTCTGTTTCCCTAGTAGCTGGGACTGTAGCTGTGCCCCACCACACCCTCCTCCATGGATTTTTATCTCAAAATGGGAATAGTGTTAAAAGAACTTGCTGTCCTTTTAAAAACGTCCACAGAATCCTAGTGTTTTGCTTTGGTGTTTTGTGCTGGGAATTGAACTGAGCCTTATACATGCTAAGAAAACATTGTATCGCTGAGCTATGACCCCTGCAGAATCCTACAAATTTTAAATCTATTTTGTATTTGTTAAATCTTTCATCTTTATAAATGTTGCATTTCAGGTACCTTTGTTAGAATTATGTAATAATTTGGTAATTATCTCTTGAATGTGTCTGTGGGTAGGTACTAGGAATTGAACCCAGGGGTGCTCTACCACTGAGCTACATCTTCAACCTTTATATCTACCTACCTACCTATCATCTATCTATCTATCTATCTAGACAGTGCTTCACTAAGCTGCTGAGGCTGGTCTTGGATTTGTAGTCCTCCTGCCTCAGACTCCTGAGTAGCTGAGATTACAAGCATGCACCACCACATCTGACTCTGAGCCCATACATTTTAAAAGCAAAGATGAGAATTGTAGTTCCTAGAAGTCTGTTTGGTACTTTTTCAAGTCTGCCTAACCTTTTTTGACAGTATCTTTTCCTGTCTCATGTTTTCATCAAAATTCTATTTTATTTTGTAGTATTATTGCTATTTTATTTTTCTGGTACTGAATGTTGTACATAGTGGTGCTTTGTACTGGTGTACTGAGCTACTTCCTCAACCCTTTCTATTCTTGTTTTTCAGAAGATGTCTTATTAAGTTGCTCAGGCTGGCCGAAACTTTCGAACCTGCTGTCTCATCTTCCTGAGTAGCTGGGATTAGGGGCGTGTGCCACTATTCCCAGCAAAGTTTTATTTTAAAGTGTTTGAAACATACCCATTTTATATTCTGCGATCAGTAATTCCATTACTGAATTTATTGGGAATTAACTGCACGGATTATTTCTAATGGCTCAAGCTATTGCTGCAAATTCTTTGTGTATCTCTGTGGCTTGGGGTTTTGAACTTATGTTTTAGATGATTTTACCCAAGGAAAGAACCAAGGTCTGAAGAGAAGGCATGCACCTCAAGAAGAAAGGTTTGCATTGGCCAGAGCAAATTTCCTCCTCATCTTACTTTCCTATGAGCGAGTTTCTAATTTTTCTGGGGCAGGGGCAACGCTGGGGATCTGGAGTTCTTTTATTCTACCCTTTTACTGAAGGTGTAATCTTTTCAAATGTCTGTGCTTCCTATGGAGGCTTAATTCTAAATCCCTTCTTGACCAGGCCCCAGACCCAGTCTCCAGTAGTGAAGCAGCTGCTAAAACTCAAACCTCTAGGTAACTGAGGCTGACAAGGGCCCCAAGGCAGCTGCAGCGTCAGCTTACTGCCCTGGCTTTAGTCTTCTCTTTATTTTCACCCTCAGGAGACCTCTTATTCGCTAACAAGGTCAGCCATACGTTTAAAAGGAAGTTTATTACATTTTATCCAGCATTTCTAACTGCTTTATGTCAGGAAAACTTCCAGACTTTTTAGCTCTGGACCTTGCCAGGAACCAAAGCTCTTTCATCTTTTTTTGTATGATCGATTCTGGTATTTCCTCTGTCCCTGTTTTCTTTGACCTAGAACCCACAAATTTGTCACATATCATGGGAAAAAGCCTTTTACTTCATCAAATCAAATTATTAAAAAGTCAAAGTACTTTGGTTTCTATAAATTACCAATCATTAAAATTGGAAAATTAAAAAGATGGCATTTTTTATATAATTCTCAGTTTTTAGAAGCATATGTAGTTTATGGTGTATCATTAAACTACTGTTTTTGCATCTTTTGGGAAGTTACAAGAATGCATTAAAACAAAGAATTTAAATGCATTTTTTTCAAATCTTGAAGGATGAATGTTTTATCTTTCACTTATATAACAGCAATGGTATAACATCCAGACATGTTTTCTGAACTTGGCCAGTACTCCAAGTTCCTCCTATGCAGTCTAAAAAGCATTCTCTAAAGTTTGTTAAAGCAGAGGTGTCCAATTCATCAAATAAATAGTACATGTTACATTGGCTTTAAAGCAGCAAATGTGATCTTGTGACCTTCTAAGCTGTATAGAACAGATTGCTATACATGCATAAACTTAGATGCTTATTCTGTTTAGCTTTAAAAAGCAGAAATTTTCTATTTTCTATGAATTTTTCTTAGAATTTGAATATTGAGAGAAACATAGGAAAATATTTACCAGTTACACATATTCAAAGGCATACACACACACACACACATATATCTGATATTGTCACATATGTTGGAAAAGTGACAAGTACTTTAACAGAGTTGTAAAAGTTACTTTTCTTGGTTCTATAATATTTAAAACTCATGTAGGTGCCCCGAAATTGGAGAAAAAAGACATGTGATATGAAGGTGCCATAAAAGTGTAGTAAGGGCAGGGATTCTTTTTTGCTTTATTTTGTTTGTTTGCTCTTTTAATTTTTTTGATCATTCATCTCTTTATTTTTTTATTGCTTCAAAATAATCTTACATATTGAAGGGATCCCTTGCTCCATATTCATACACGCATGTGTAATGACAGAGTAGCTTAAACCCAATCCTTGTCCTGTATCTCCCGGGCTTCACCCACTCCCAGATCTCATATCTCTTCTATGCTTCCCCCATGCTACAGATATGAAGGACCATATACGTGTGCTATGCTTTGAATGTGGAGTGTCCCCCAGAAGTTCACGTGTGACAATTCAAGCAGGCGGAGGAGATATGACTGGGTTATAAAAGCCTTAACCCAGTCAGTGAGTTAATCCCTATAAGGGTAGGGTGTTCTGGAGCAGGTGCATCATTGGGGCATGCCTTTGGGGGATACATTCTGGATCTGTTTTGGAGTTTCTCTGTCTACTGTGCTTACTGGAGCCATGCCTGCCACCATGAGATTGCTCCGAGGAATGGAGCTAGACTTCCATGGATTAAGACCTCTGAAACTGGCATTCCCTATATAAACCTTTTCCTCCTAAAATTTGTGCTTGTGTCTTTCAGTTACAGCAGCTGAAAAGCTGACTAAAACAACATGTATTTTATTCAGCGAAATTTCTTGATTTATAGGACTTGGGATTCTAAATGAAGACTTTGCTAGAAATTATTTTCACAAATTCTAACCTTAAAATATGTAATTATTGGTGAAAGAATAATCACCTCAATACAGTTTCATTTGATTAAAAAGCTACAGCTATTATTTATAACAGCTCAGATAATCAGATAATAAACCATTCATTCTTCTGTTGCCAGATTCTTGACAATTTAACATATATTTTAGATCTGAGCCCCAAGATATGAACTAACAGTGCATATGAAATCAGTACATAGTGAGTTAAATTAAGAAGCCAGATGCAGAATAAACTGCAAACTTGATATTGATCAATTATGCCCTAAGCAGAGCAATCAAGGAGTGCTATCTTTGAAAGTAAGCTTGTTGACCTGGAAGAATGAGAAACAACACTCAGTGATTTCGCTCCTTCTAATCTGCCTGATAATACTAACAAAATGTGTCAGCTGGAATGAGTCTTGTAATATTAACACACAAGGAAGGAGAAGTCAGGCCCCAGGAAGAATGAAAGGAATAAAACAAGAAGAGAGATGACATTCAAGAGTCCCGGTGTTCAGAAAATCGAGATGGGAATGAAGGTCTTTCAAATAGGACCATATTTATATCTTTCTTTCCTTTTCACAGGATGACAAATTCTCTTGAAGATCAGAATACTAGCTTGTTTGAAGGAAAGCATTTCATAGTGTTCAGCACAAGACCGGAAATCCATGAACACCTTTGCTTCATTTGGACCAACTCTTTCCTTCTGAAACATGTACTAGTGCTTGAAAAGAATAACCACGTGCGCTTGGACCCAGCATGGGTAACTTGAATTGTTTTGACTGAGAGCCCCAAACCCTATGTGGTAGAAAAGGGAATGATCTTATATCTGGTACTCGAGAAGTGGGCAATGAAATTAAAATGTGTGCACAAGAAAGGTGGCTTATGAAACTACTCAAAGGAAGTCCATCTTCCATAACATTCCACACACTCATGAGTGTTATTTCAGTGAATGTAATGGTATCATCTTGGTAAAGGAAATTGTCAGAAAGAGAGCAAAATCATTGACTTGCATATTGTAAGGATGTGGGCTTTCTTCCCTGCGTCTCAAATACCTCATCTATGAAATGAGGATTATAACAGTGTCTACCTGATAGGCAGTAAATAGTTATCAGTATTAAATAAATCATTATATATAAAATAGTGCTAGATTAATACCACTCCATAATTGTAAACTATGCTAACAGCATCACTGATATGTTTAACAGACTTACTTGATTTTCTGACTTCTAAATTATAATTTAGCAAATGTAAATTTTTTTTTTAAAAAGATCCCATCTCAACCATTTAATATAATGTTCTTCCTCCATACTGAGTGGATGAGTGTATGTTACATGCACTGGTCTAAAAAGGAACATCACATTAAAGGCACGGTATAGAATAGATCTGCCAGAATAAAGAAAATAGGTAATAGAATAAATGCTCTAAACTGATAAGAAAATTAAAACCAAACCAAAATTTGACATGGTAGCAAACTAGAGCAGATTAATCAGATTTTCTTTTCATATTCTCTTTTTGTGCATGAAGCTGACCTTGGGTATTCCTGCCTACCAAGAAAGTGCTCTTATCACTGAGCTATACCCCCATCCTTCAGATTTTAATTATGTAAATTATATTGATTTTTTTTTTCCTTTTTAAGAAGAGAAAGAGGAGGGGGGTAGAAAGGAAAGAGAGAATGAACTTTATTTTTTCATCTGGTCTTTGTTTCTCTGACACTTAGTTGCTATGCTGGGGTTTGAGCTTGGGTCCTCACGCATGCCAGGCAAGCATTCTAATCACTGAGAGATGCTCCAGTCCCAATATTCTTTACTATATACAATTTAATATAATTCATAGAAGAGCACTTCTTTTGAAAAAATATTGTTAGATACCTATATCATCATTCCCATACACTAGAAATCCTTTTATAAAAAACATGTTATTTTGAAAGCTGTTAATGCCTTGAACTTGAGTATGGAGATTTAACTCTGAAAAAGTCACCTGTATTTTCCTCAAGGTCACCTTTAAACAAATCTGTTTTCCTACACCAAAAATAAACATGTGGTTTTAGAATAACTGTACACATACAGAAGGGTTGCAAAGATAGCACAGACAGCTCTTATACACCCTTTACCACCTTCCCCTAATTTAATCATGGTATGACTATTAAAGTCAAAGAGTTAGCATAGGTACATTATTATGAACTGAACTACAGACTTCGTTCTGATTTCCCTGGTGTTTCCACTATGTTTTCTTTTTGGTTCAGGCTCTAATCCTTGAGGCCACATTGAATTTAGCTGTCATGTCTCCTTAGACTACTCTGATCTAGTTTAGTTCTTTAGTTCCTTGTTGATCTTTAATGGTTTGGAAACTTTTGAAGAATATCAGTCAATTATTTTGATTCTCTGATACTTTCCAAGGATTAGATAGTGTTTATAGATTGTGGAGAGAATACCACACAGAGGTAAAGTACCCTTCTCATCTTCACATGGGGCCACACAAGACCAACAGATGCCTTGCTCCTAGTGACATATACCTGGAGCACCTGCAAGGGGGTGTGTCAATCAGGATCTTTCCTTGTAAGATTATCTTTTAGCTTTTCCATGCATTGCAAATAAACAGAGGTATGTCACTGTGTAATAGGGGAGAAAAGATTTATTTTCTCATCCATTACTAGGTCCATAGCTAAGACCTCCATAACAAAAGAAAAGCATACAAATGCATGTAATGTAAGTTTAATGGGATGTGGACTCTTCAGAAATGAAGACAGGAGAAACAGGGACACATGCTCTTTTCCGTTGTTTGATTAAGTGGATGGGTGTGGGGAAGTTTGACTCGACAAAGGGGTGTGATCTAAAGGTAACAAAGTTCTTTAGGGAGAACTTGCCAGGTGTGTGTGCTCACATTCTTCTTGGTATTGCTGTCTTCAGAGATAAGGACACCGTTTTCCTCTTACCCAAGAATCTTATGATCTTCAGGCAAGGTCAGAAAAGTTTCTCTAGGTTTTATGGCCTGCTTCAGAGAAGGGTGGGAGAAGCTCCTTCTGCTACTGGTTCAAAGGCCATGGTGCCATACTGGGACAGTGTGTCTGGAGCACCATCATTGACCAACCTACACTCTAGGGTAGGAGGATTAGGTTTTGCTCCTGGAAAGTCAAGTATCAAAGAACTTACGGAGTTGTGTTAAAACCATAACCATCACAGTGATTATTAACTACATTGAGAGAGAAACTTTAAGGCCACAGAAAAAAACCTGTTTCTCCAAATTAGGACTCCACTCCCCACCACTTTCTATTACAGTTTAAATATGAAGTATCCTCCAAAATTTCATGTGTAAAACAATATTAGAGTTCAGGGGTGAAATGATTGGAATGTGAGAGCTGTTGCCTAATCAGTGGTTGACCCGCTGTAGGCATAAGGGGTATAGCTGGAGGAGGCGAGTCGCTGGTAGTGACTTTGGGGTTTTTGTTGTCCTTGGTGAGCAGAGCTCTTTCTGCTTCCTGATTGCCATGTCCGGAGCTGCTTTCCTGCTCCCTAACTTTCTGCCATGATGTTCTGTATCACTTTAGCTCAGAGCAATGGTGTCTTAGGTCATCAATAGAATAAAACCTCCAAAGTCATAAGCCTCAGACAAACTTTGCATCCTCCACGTTGTTCTTGTTAGGTCTTTTGGTCACAGTGAAGAAAAACGCTGAGTATAACACTCTTGCTCTTTTTTCCTTTTATGATACTGGGGATTGAACCCAGACAACGGCCCTACCCTGAGCTAAATGCCATCCATTAAATTAGTTTATTTTGAGAGTGATTTTTACATACATCATCTGACAGTCACAAGAAATTCACACGTCCATAACTAAGGAAACAAAACCTAAGGAAGGTGGATTTGACTCATCATAAGTAAATGATGTTCTTGGCTCACACAATGTAGAAAGCGAAGTAGAAAGTAGATGGCCATATCATGGCAAAAATCAGAATACACATGCTAGAGGAAGAGGGCTAGGCTAAGAGACAAACGTATGATGCTTGAGTTACACACAAAATCACCATTCCCCTCAGTTATGGTTTGAATGTGTCCCCCAGAAGCTCCCGTGTGACATTTCGGGAAGGATGAGGTGAAATGAGACAGTAAATTAATCTGGCAACTGGCTGGTAGGGAGTGGCCGGAGGAGGTGGGTCACTGGGGCGTGCCTTTGGAGTATATATTCTATGTCTGGGGTGGAGTCTCTCTCTCAGCTCTGCTTCCTGACACCTTGAACTGCTGTTTCACTGGAGCTGTGCCTGCCGCCATGATGTCCAGATTCACCTCAAGCCCTGAGGAATGGGGCCAGCCTTCCAGGGATTGAGAGTTCTGAAACCATAAGACCCTAAATAAACCTCTTTCCTCCTAAAATTGTTCTTGTCAAGTCATTTAGTTGCATCAGGGAAAAAGCTGAATACAACACCCTTCTACATTAAAAAGTAGTGTTTATAGACCTAAGGATGTCTAATGTCTAAGATATTTTCAATGAACCTCTTTTCAAAATTGTTGAACCATACTTCATTCATTTTTAAATGCACATCTTTAGTCAGTACTACCTATACTTGAAAGTTTATAACATTTCAAATTCTAAAAACACAAAAAGCCAAGAATATTTTATAAATTTATAAATTTTTCAAAATATTTAAAGGTCTTTCACATACTATTCACTCTTTTCAACCATATCATGAGATAAAAAGAACAAATAGATTTATTTCCATTTTACAGACCAGCTGTCTAATAGTTTAAGTGATTTACCTGAGACCAACTACCTAGTAAACAGTAGAGTGAGAATTCGAAACTAGCTAGAACTAGATTAGGCTATAAATATACATTTGCCTAAGCTGATGTGTATCCACTCTTTTTATTTATATCTGAATCTGTCCATACTAAGCTGTATCAGAATGCTTCTTTTAGACAAAATGCCTTCTTAAATAGTCTGCCAACTATTGACGGTTTTTCCAGTCACATTTTTTTTTCAAATAATAAAATACATGCTCCTTGGAAGAAAATAAAGTACAGAAAAATAGAAAGGCGAAAATAAAAAAGTCCAAGTTCATTATTTGTTATATTATCACCTTGTAATATTTTATATAGCTGAAGTCATTGTGTGCATAACCTCATGTTCATTAGAAACATATGAAATTCTCTTTGCAAATACAGGCTTTTCAGGGACAGAATTTGGAGATCCCACTAAAAAAAGGGGAAGGACAACTAGATGTACTGGGGAAAGAATTTGACCAAAACATGCTCTGTGTATGTACTATTATGGAACAATAAATCCCACTGTTATGTATAATTTTAATGCACCAATATAAAACTTAAAACAAAAAGCAGACAAAAAATAGCATTAATAACAACATTTCTGTGATGCTTACATGAAGTATTGAAGTCTTTTATATACATCAACATTTTATTTTTACCTCAGTCCAATGAAGTATTATTATGCCCATTTTACAGAAAAGATATTCTACTTAATGACTAAATTTTACTCCATCTGAAAATAATACAATATACACAGCCTTTGGACATCTCTCTTCTTCCTTTCTCCCTCCCTTCTTTTTTTCTCTCTTTTAAGACAGAGTCTTGCTATATTGCCTAGGCTAGCCTTGAATTTCTGAGCTCAAGTGACCTTCTTGCTTAGCTTCTTGAGTTGCTGGGATGACAGGGCTGCACTACCATGCAAAGCTCCATCATTTCTTGAAGTGTAGGTTGTTTGTAATTTATAAACTGTAATGCACAAGGCTAATGTCAAAGTCTGACTCTGCATGTATTATTAATATAAGTGTATGCGGATTTTGCTGGAACTGTAGATCAAGTGAACTGAGCAGTGAAACACAGTCTTTTTTAGACATTGCTGAGTAAGTGGTACCAAAATAAAAGGTAATAAAAAGCAAGGCTGTCTTTATATTTCAATTATCTTGGACTGCATAAACACTAACTGAAGCCTTATGGCCAAGGCCAGGAACCCACTTCATCAAATTTTTGCCTGAAGAACAGTCATTTTAGGGTTATGTCACCATCACTCTATGACCATATATTTGGTAGTAAAGGAAATGGTGACACGGAAAAGCAAAATTACACAATTATGATCATTCAAGAAACAGCCAGATGGCATTCAGCAAAGTGCCTGAGTTAACTGCTCAGGTCTGGCAGATCACATTGCCTTTCAATTTTAGAACTATCAAGTGTTCTCAAGACCTTCCACATGTTTCCCTGGAGGACAGCAGGAAGACCAAAGTCCATATCTAACAATACTGAATGGAAGCAGAAGCCTAGAAAATGTAGAAATTTACTTTGCTGGCATGCAAATAAGAACTCGTTTTGTCATAAATGCAGACCTTTCTCACTATAACTATAGAGAGAAAGAACATTTATTTTTAAATTTAAAAAAAAAATCTTTCTCCTTGAAGCAAGTTTCCATCATTCAAAAAGCTATCTGCTGCTGCAATGCCCTTTACCTGCTTTATTTACATGAGAAACACGACAGAAAGAGACTTAAGGCTCTCTACCACCTAATTTCTCTAAGCTACAGCCATTGATTCTTTGTAAGTTTATTTATTCAAAACAACAGCACAAACAATTCTTTTTTCTTGGGTCAGCAGCTTACTGAATTAACATCAATCATCAAAGGAGACAGGGCTGAAAGGAAGATGGAAGCCCATTTTCTCAGAGATTGATTTTTTTTTTTTTAAACCAAAACACATAGGCATAAGCAGGAGGCTATTTACCATCAAAAAGGTTCAACTTGAAAGTCAGAGCCAAAATCCTGGCACTCACAGTACTGCCCAGGTTCCTTGAAATCTTAAATTGTTGCTGTTGTTGCTGATTTTTAATCACATTTCTTTTTTAATAGCCTGTGAAAGTTGATTATTTGGCTATATAAAGCCCACCTAAATAGTTTAAGACAAGGAAAGGGGAGTTTCCAAAGGAAAGGGAAGTAGATCAATGTTGCCCTTTATTATAATGATTTTCTAATGGCTTTTTCTACTCTCTTTACTTCCTTTGATGTATTTAAAGTGGGAAAAGTTCATCAAAGACCTCTGTGATTAGGGGCTTAAATGTATTTAAATAACTACCTTTGGCATGTTTGAAAGGTGATTTGCTCCATCAGTCCTAGCAGAATTATTCTTTGAAAACCTTGATTTACTTCTTACTAGAAAATCAGCTCAATTATTTTTCCTTGCAAGATGGGGGTAGAGAGCTCTTGCTTGGAAATGAAGTCAGAAAGGTCAGTATTCCTGAGACTGCTCTAAGAACTGCAAAAAGTAATTGGTTTATATCCATTTTACGTCCTGTGTGTCAGGGGAATGTGTTTCCTTCCCATAGCTTTTCTTGAGATTTATGTAAGGTGAGGAATGAGTTAGACCAAACATGTAGGTATGGGTTGCTTATTTCAGTAGAATGTGCTATATTCTTTATTTTATATATTTTTAAACAATAACTGTATTGTTAAATCAACTTAGAAGAAAATATGAGATTTTTCAATCTCAGGTCAAAATAAATGAAGGAACACCAAAAAATAAAGGCACTATTTCCTCAGTTGGTTGGCAGACAGCACCTGTGTTATCACTGTTTTCTCTCAAATTGAGACAAAATTTATTTCAGTTCAGAATTTGATATCAAATCCATCAATTATTCTCTTGTCTAGAATGACACAGGAACATCCATTTGTTTTCCAGATATAAAACATAGAGTTTTAGCCTCTAATTCACAGGAATTATACTGAGGAGTAAAGGTTCTTTCTTTCTTGGAAGGGAGAATACATACAAATTTGCCAAACAATATCAATAAAAAGCATGAAAGACTTTGAACTAATACAAAGAACAAAACCCCACTATTTTATACTGAGGTAGTATAATTTGTAAGCAGTCTAAATTTCCATTTCTACTTACTCTTATTCTTAGATCATAGACAAATTACCAAACTTTGTACTGCATATATTATCATTTACTGCAATTTCTGGGTAATCTTTTACCTTCAGTAGTTGCACAGTAAGAAAAATGCAAAATTTAAGAGAACAAAGGCTTGCCTCAAATAATGACTGGCAATATCAGCCGATGAGGGAGTGTTAGAGTGAACATAAAGCCTGTACCACACTGAGAGGAAGGTGAAGCCGAAGCTACTGCCCAGGCCAGCACTGGGCACAGTAAGGCAGCTGCAGTGGGAGCCTGGGGGCATCAGGCCAGGGATCTGCCTCTGGGTTCTGCGGAGAATGTCCACAATCAACCCAAACCTTGGAGGTATCCAGAGCACTGACAGAGCAGAGGGAAGAAAACTGGTCACGGCTCTTGGGAGGGGGCACTTCAAGACAACATTATTAATCAAAGTGTTTCTGGAGAAAGTTAAGAAGCATGATCGGAACAAGGATGGGAAAAGGAATACAAAGGTTTTGCAAAAATCAGAAAATCAATTCCCTAAAGTTTTTAAAATGACTCATTTACTTTCTGCATGATGGTTTTTCCCTGAAAGAATAATTTATGATAGAGATGCAAAAGAGTTACAGGTACAGGAGGCAAAACTTGTCCTGCTTTTCCCAGGCCAGAAGCATTGAGGAAGAAACACTCCACCGCAAGGCCCTAAATTATTAGTATGTATGGGGCCTTAAGACCTTTAACAAAGGGGTTAGAGCAGTGGCTCGGTGGTTATAGTGTTTGTCTGGCATGCACAAGAACATGGGTTCAAAACTCAGCACCACGACACAACGAAGTGCCAGAACAATGAAAGTCACATGAAAAAAAAAAAAAGAACTTTAATAAAATAGAAGCCCTGACACTGGACTGAACATATAAAGAATATCAGAAAATGTATAAAGAAAGAAATATGAGATCAGCCAGGTAGGAAGAGAAAGGTTATAGCCATCAAGAACTGGGTAAGTCACATAATGTGGAAATTTCAAAGAGGAAAAAAAAGAGTGGGGAGTGCTGGATGCTGTGGTGCACTCCTGTAATCCCAGTTATGCAGGACACCGAGTTAGGAGGAACCCAAGTTCAAGTCCACCCTGGGCAACTTGGTGAGACCCTGTCTCAAAATAAAATAAAAAGGTCTGGGAATGGAGCTCAGTGATAGAGTGCCCCTGAGTTCAATACCCAGTGCTCCAACCAAAAAGAAAGAAAAGTAAAAAGGAATGAGACCAGGTATAACTAAATTTATGACCTTCAAGGAAATAATTTCAAAATAAACATAACTTTGAGAAATGAGTTAGTTTAATAATGGGGTCAGCATGAGGGAAACAGTTGGGAGTAAATTACATTAAATTATTTCCCTGTGAGTGAACACACAGTGTAATAAGCTGTGAAGACGGTAATTCCATACTTACATTGTGTTTTGCAAGCAAAGTGGGAAATTGAGAATTACTGAACCTTGCTTAAGTTCCTATCCAAATGAGTGTTTCAATTAGTTAACTAAGATTTTCCCATGTTGTAGAACTGCAGTTAGTATGTGCAGTGCAGCACAATGGTCCAATAAATTTCTCAGACATGGGACTAAGTCTAAAGAAGGCTATTTGTATTTCTAATGTACAGCAATATTATTTAAGATCTTTCAGGTTTTATTTCATATATTTATATAGATTTATCTATATCAGCTATACTGAGATAAAATTTATATACCATAAAGTTAAATACTTTTTTGAAGCTTATTATTAACTTCAACAAATACAGGAGAGAATAGAGACTTATTGCGGATAATGAAATAAAGCTGTGCACAGTGGTGCATGTCTGTAATCCCAGCTACTTATTGGAAGGCTGAGACAGGAGGATCTCAGGTTCAAAGCCAGAATGGGCAATGTAGCAAGATCCTGTCTCAATATGAAAGTGAAAGGAGACCTGGGGATGGAGCTCAGTGATAGAGCACTTGCCTCGAAGCATGAAGCCCTGGTTCAATCCCTAGTATAAAAACAACAAAAAAATAAGAGTATAATTGCAACAACACTTTTTAATTTCAACATACTACAGAACACATTATAGGACATTCAGTAAACATCCTGATTTAATAAATGATTGTAATTCACTCAGTTCTCTGAAATATATTTATCTACCAATGAAAGGAGAGAAACCTTCAGTTAAAACCAATAAAAACAATGTATTCCCTGCTCATACTGTATATTAGAAAGGGAAGGATTTAGGATTGCTTGCTGGTTTGGGTGGTCTTGGGTGAAAGAAGGAAGAAAGGATCATTCACATATTTTTGGAACTATCAAGGTGCTTAGCATAGTTTTTGCATGAAGTGGCCATTCAAGAAATATTTGTTAAACTAAAGAATGAAAGAAGCTGAGATTTATGAAGAAAGCAAAAACCAAAGTAAAACCAAACCCAAGTGAAGCAAATTTTGAAACACCAGCCTATAATTCCAAATTGAAGCTTTGCAATTTTATGTTGGGGTCTGATAACTTGGATGGCAATCTTTTTTTTCTTCTTACTGTATGCAGTGTGTTGACATATGAGAAATTTGCTACACTTCCCCTCTGGAGAGGTCAGTATGGCCTTGACAAAGATGGAAGTGTATAAAGATGAAATCATGGAACAAATCAAGCACTGTAAATCACCTGGATAAGGCACTTTGACCCATGGATTTGGTAGATGCCTTGTGAAATGGAAAAGACAGGGATTTGTCAGTCGTTCCTAGGCATGGCAATATATCTTAACCACAACAAAGACATTAACAGGAATCTTCTCATTCTTTTTTCTAAAACTTAAAAAATGAGAGAAACAAGAGATACTGAAAGTTATCAAAACAGTTTATTTCGTGTATAAGAAATGAGTTCAAATAAAACAGAACTTTATAAGGATAATATAGATATTTCCTTTAGAATGACAAAATGAGGAGGCAAGAAATTCTCAGCTTTGGAGATGACGATTTTGATCTTATTAACACAAGCACACACATTTTTGGACCCCAAATAATGATTTTATATGACTTTTTGAAAAGCTTTCTATAATATACACATGATAAGAACCTCCTACTGCAAATAAAGGAGATTATTCCAGAACAAAGTCAACTCTTCCCTGATTCAGATGACAGATTTCTAGAGTTTCCTAAGATGATTTAATATATTCTTAAATAAAATCATAAAGATAACAGTCTTCATAAACTTATACACTTCTAAATACATATAGATATTATGCTCTAGTTAATGGAAACAAATTATATAGAGAAACAGCAACGAATTGGAGAGAATTATCAGTACAAATTTTCCTAAATACCATACAATAAATTTAAGAATTATATTTTTAACAAGTGTCTTCAAATTAAAAGAGAAAATCTTTGACACATATTTGGTGATAAATATTCTTATCATTTACTACCAGCAAAACACAATCATTGAATCACTTGTCTATAACTGTATTACTATAAGTGAAAATCTCAGCATTTCCCTCTATTAGCCCTATCTATTCCTAAAAGCATACTTTCAAATGAAATTTAAAGACACTGAATTTATTTATTTTTTGTACCAGGGAGTGAATGCAGGCATGCTTAACCACTGAGCTACATCCCCAGTCCTTTTTTATATTTTATTTGAGATAGGGTCTAAGTTGCTTAGAGTCTTGCTAAGTTTCTATGGAATTACAGGAACTATACCTGGCAGACATTGATTTTTTAAAGATTGAAATATAAAAATGATATATAAAAAAGAAACACTATTTTGTGTGTATTATATGTGCATATATATATATATATATATATATATATATAAAATTGTGGGTATGAGTATATATTTAGATGTGTGTGTATGCCTGTACTTTGTAATACTCAATATCATTCAGCAGTTTTCTTTTAAAGATGTTAAAAGAACTGTAGTTCAGTAATTATCAAATGGTCAATGATGACCCAAAACCAGAGTGCTGACATAGCTGATATGTAATCACATAGTTAGTTTTTTAAAAAGTAGTTGATCTTGAACATATGAGGATTTCACATGGAAATAGAGGTATCTGACTTTCTTTTCTTTCTTTCTCTTTCTTTCTTTCATTTTTTACATTTGGAAGACTTGGGACAACTGGGCCTGTATCCTGGATGACAGTTGATAGCTGGTCCTTAGCAGGGGCTAGGTCCTTTAGGTGGATGGAATGTAGATTACATTCAACCAAGTCCCAGTTCATGCTTAAGTCATTCACTTGGGTCATGAATCAGGTGCCTTCAGGCATTTAAATTTGTGACCCTTTATTTCAAGGAACAAATAATCTAATATAGCAAATAATATAAATGCAAAGATAACACAAAAATCACCTGAACAACCTTGGAATATATCAGGCACACATTTGTGTATACAGACTTTTGAACCCTCATAAATTGACTCTGTGCTTCCACTATGAGAGACAGTCACCCCATTGAACAATGATAACATTGAAGTTCTGTCTTGGAGGTGTTTTGTGTATGGATGGCTGACAGAGTCATCCTGAGAACTCCAAACAGAAATGATAATGAAAGGACTTTAAATCAATGCTCCCAGTAAAAACAGGCCAAGGATTTTCATGTTGATAAAGAAGGTAAAAAAAAAACTACCATTTAGTTCACCTAAGAAATTAAGTTTTATATATTTTATGAACACTTCCTTATTTGAATTGCCAATTTGAAGTTGATAATAACCTTCTAAGATGTGGCTAACATCGTAGTCTTTTCCCTCTCGGAGCCTCATTACATTCAGATGCCAGTGCTAAGCATAATGCTAAGCATTGTAATTCTGCCTTTATTAGATTCAGGTATATAAATGGCATCCCAGTGAGCATGGTGAATTTTGATCATTATTTCTCCACTCAAGTTGTGTTCATCTTCCTGCTGAGAGGATGATCACCAAGTTTTACCATGAGCCCAAGGGACCCATTATTTATTATATTACATTTTATGGTGTGGAGTAAATAAATAGCATTAAAGTGCTAAAATTCACTCATAGGGATGAACTGTATTCATGAACTGGAGAAGTTCTTTAAATCAAGCCTCTGCTAATAGGCTCTTCATAAAAATGCAGGAAACATTCATTGTAATATGGCAGTAATAAAGGGAGGCAGCTGGGTTAACACAGAAACATTAAAAGGCAAACATTTTAGGCAAGGAACACAAATGGCATAGAAGTGAATGATGAGTTTAAACACATAAAACTCATTTAGTAATCTGTCATGTTCATGGAACTGGGTTGCAAAAATTCACCCCTTTACCTTAAAATAATATAATTATCCTTATAGGAGAATTCAAAATAAACCAAGTGCATGAAGAATCAGAAACCCTGCCCCTTTCTAAGATGTGCCTTAATTACTGTGCATTTTGCCTTAACCGGCTTGGCTTGTCCTTTACCGAAAGCCCATTGGGCAGGGAATGCATGTTCATTTGTCTTTTGTATTATATATAATCCATTCTCACTTCCATCTTGGGTTTCTAGAGTTTCAAGCAATTGCATTTCATACAGCTTTTGACTATAAAAGATTTTCTAGCCACCAATCCTTTGGGATTTTCTCTCTCCATTCCTCATGTGACTTTTAATCATTAAAGGCAAACTACAGCTCTGTGTTTTTCCTTGGCAGATTCAAACTCTGGAGAGCTTGAGAGTGACAGCAATTCCTTGCTTCCCTTGCACTTTGCTACACAAAGTCACTGTGGACTTTAAGGGTCAGGCTCATACTACCCTACCATCTGTTCCTCCTTACTGGTGCTGGACCAACACTACCCAAAGTCTGTCAACACTTTACGGGGGAAGAACGCATTCTCGGTGTCAACTACGATATTTGGTTAGCTTTATGAGCTGATATAATCTAGATATAAAGAACCAGGAAAATGAGTATCAACAAAATGTACTGATTATTTAGAATAATTTTAAAAATAATTACCATAGGATCTGTAATCAGCATACTTTAAAGAGTGCCAAGGAAAAAGGCCCAGCTATTGTCTCCTTGGCTTTGAGATTTCTCTCCAAGTTGAAGTAGTAACTCAGAGATCAAGGGAAACAGTATATCACATATAGAATGGAAGCTAAGGTGGAGGCGGGTGCACAGAATGAAGTTAGAGGCCTAGACACATAGGAAGAATTCCAAATGAAGGCATTTCAGGGCATCGCTGGACAAAGCAAGGATGTAGATGGTTAGATAAAGTAGGAATCTGAGTCAAGGCATACACATGAACAATGAGCAGGATTTTTCAAAAACAGAGGAAATAAAGGGAGAAAAGAACAAGGGATGAATATATACAAAAGAAGGGCAGGAGGCACATAATTGGCTATTAAAACTCAAAGTCCAGAAGAAGAATTAAAAGGGAAGTAGGGAAAAACAAATTTAGTTTTCAGAGCTTTAGGGTAAAATCAGCTTCTTAGCCATACAAAATAACTCTTTGACTCTAAAAGTTGACAGAAGCCACATGGACATGTAGCTACTTGCTTCTCTATCTAGGAACTCCCTTTTACAGCACTCTTTAAAGGAATCAACAGCAGAAAAGCAAAGCATAGGAGAGAGGGACAGCCTAGGGCCAGGTAGAAGTGGTTCTTTTATCTCAGCCATTAGGAGAGCCAGATGGTGTCTGAACATCTGCTCCTCTAAAACAAGCATTGGTAGGACTAGGAAGGGTTTCACAGTGGTGAGGACTCATGGGAAAGAGTTAAGGAACACAGGTGGGGATTTCGGAGGTAGCAGTTCCAAGATGTCAGTACCGAAATCTACGTAAGGAAGTCAGTTGTTTAATAAACAACTCCTTTCAGTTACTCTACAATCTTCCTCTGAGACATGATTATAAAGCAATAATTATTTGCTAGGAGCTGGGATAAGTAGAGGCTACAGAGACATTTTACAGTGACTCACTGTAAGATGAGGATGACGGATAGCTCAGCAGCATTCACGCAACTGATCACTCTCCTTAAGTCTCATGGTTCCCTGGAAGACACCTGCTTTCAGTCTTAGCTTCCTCACAATCCGCTCCTTTTTAATACCTTTTGTTGATAACTCTGTATATGTTCCTAACCTATATATTGGAGGGTCTCAGTCCTCACATGCCTTTTCTCTTTACCTGTGCTTCCTTCCAAATTTATTTATCCAGTCTCACAACCTTACACAGCACAGGGATGTTGATAATTTAAAATTAATTATCTATAGTCTTTCATACTGAGCAACACAGTAATCCCTAAACATAAGTGATTATTTAAACTTTATTTAAATCAATTAAAATTAAATAAGATCAATTCCTAAGTTTTTGAGTCATGTATTCAACATATATCCTTTGCTATTTAACAGTCATCTCAAATATAGATATCATTGAACTGAACTCATGATCTTGTCAACTAAATCTTTCTGTAATCTTTATTATCTTTTGAAATTATGATCCCATTCTTCTTTTTACTTAAGTGAAAATCTTTTCAGCTGTTCTCTTTCTCACATTCATATTCAACTCATTGGTAAATATTCATAATATTTCTCATCTTCATTAATCTTAATATTTCTCACAAACCTAATTCAGGTCATTATCTCTTACCAATAATTATTGGAATGGCCTTCTACTCTGTTACTACTTGTGTTAGTCAATGTTACATCACTGTGATCAAAATACCCAACAAGACCAACTTAGAGGAGAAAAGTTTATTTTGGGCTATATTTTCAGAGGTTGAGCCCATGGTTGGCTGACTCCATTGCACTGAGATGAGGGAGAGTACTATAACAGAAGGGCGTCGAGGAGGAAAACTGCTGAGCTCATGACAGAAGGAACACAGAAAGAAAAAGCAGAAGGACAAGAAATAAGCCCCAAGGGCACACCCCAGAGATCTACTTCCTCAGCCACATGCAACCCACCTACTGTCACCACCCAGTTCAGTGGACCTTTCAAATTATCAATCCAACAAATGGATCAGTTCACTGATCAGGCCGCAACTCTCATATAATATCATTTCACATCTGGACGTGACAGTATTGTCTATCACATGAACTTATGGGGGGGGCACCTCATACCCAATTCATAATACTACTTTGCTTCTCTATGGCATAGTCTTCATATGGCAACCAAACCAATCTTTTTTTTTTTTAAATGAACATCAATTATGATATTCCTCTAGTCAAAACTTTAATAAGCCAGGTGTGGTGGCATAGCCCTATAATCCTAGCTACTTGGGAGGATGACACAGGACGATTGTAAGTCTCAGGCAAACTTGGTCAACTTAGCAAGATCCTGTAATAAAAAATAAAAACAAAATGAACGGGTTGGGACATATAGCTCAGTGATAGCCTCTAGGTTCAATCCCCAATAACATGCCAAAAACAAACAAAAACCTATTTAATATAGTTTTTCTCCTCCGGATATCATTCAAAGCCTTTATCATTGTCTAAAAGATGTCAAATAACCATGTCCCTAGCATCTCTTTGATACCATCTTTGACATCATCTTTCTTACTCATGATTTCAGGTCAATTTCCATTTTCTCTGTCTGCAGTGCTCACTTCCATATGTACCACAGATCGTTTCCATTTTCATTCAAGCTTTGGCTTGAACACATGCCCTAAGACCTTGACTAAATCAACATCCTACCCCCTCCTTTCTCTCTGCTTTATTTCTCTTCATAGTACTTAACATACCTAAGGCATCCCATGTTTGTTTATTGTCTGCCTCTATAATCAAAAATTGTTTATTGTCTACCTTTATAATCCATGAGAGTGGAGACTAATTTTTTCATTGATTGGCACATAATAGAAGTTACATAAATATTTTTAGATATAAATATTATATTATTATGGTAAATGTCTTAACAGGAATATAGAAGAATGTCCTATAGCTCTGCTGCTCAGTCTACCAGGTGTCATTACCTTGATGAGGCAATTCTGATCAATAAACAGAGAGAAAAGGCACAAGACACACCCAGGAGAGTTTGACATTTATACTAAGACAGGTAGTGAGGAGGAAGAGCTGGAACTCGGGTGTCTAGGATGGAAGCTCTGGAGCTCACATCCTCACACAGAGGCTCAGGACTTTTGCAGGCCCTCTTTCATGACTCTGCAGGGTCACAAACACCCTCCAGCCAGACTGTGCAGCTGCGGTTTATTTGCTTTTTTAGCAACAGGCCAAGAGCATAGCCACAAAGGGAATTAAACTAACACAAGCCAGACACTGGCTGGGCAGCTAGTCGATGCCAGGACATTACACATGTATCAGAAGATTTAATACTTCACAACACTGCCAGTTGGGTAATATTTGCTCTATTAGACAGGTGGGGAAGAAAGTTCAGATTATTAAAGAAATGCCCAGCATCAGAAAGTTGACAAGGCCAGAATTTCAACATAACCAGGATGCTAGAGAGTCTGCAACCTGAGAAAAGTCAACACAACCGCTGACACTAGCAGGTACTCCAGGGACACAGCCACCATTTTCTAAGCCACTTTTGTTTTTGTGATTTTTTTTAAGAGAGAGAAAGAGAAACTCAATTTTATTTTCATCTGGTTTTTGTTTTTCCAACACTTAGTTGTGTATGTGATGCTGGGATTTGAGCCCAGGTCCTTGTGCGTGCCAGGCAAGCGCTCTACCAGGCCCCTCTCCAGCCCCCTCTGAGACACTTTTAATTTACAAAGAAACACCCACCTCATCAGGTATTTGCAAAATCAATGCTCACAACTAAATCAACTGTGAATCTGTACTACCAAAATTTGAAATGGTACATTTCTAGAAAATTTACCAAAATTTCATCAGAAGCTTTTTTTAAGAAAATGAGTTTCCGTCATCCCTCCAAACACAGGGCTAGAAGGCCACATTAGGTAAAGAAATAAATGTGAATATCTATGCATTGTTTGGGGGAGGGAAGCAGAATAAGAGTATCAATAATTTTATGGCCCTTTAAAAAATTCCTCAGTAATGAGAATGTTCTCTATTGATGCCCTTCTAGAAGCTCTCAGTGACTGGAAGGGACAATGGCATTCTTTCCAGAGGGCTCTGAAGGACTAAGTTTCACACCATTTGTCCTCCTCTTTCCAAACAGCTTCTCTTACCACAGACAAACATAAATATATTTTACTGGTAATTTCAATCTTTTGTGTGTTACACACAGTCAGATGTTTAAAGGACATGGTTCATGCACTGTGCTGTTTGAATACTATTCAATTGATTTCGAAAGTCCAAATTCCCATTTAACTTTCCAGAATTTGTCACTAAATTTATCAAAAAAGAAAAGCATTTTCCTTCTTCCCTGCTCCCTCACCTGCACAGGTGCACCCCAACTTACCCATGAAGTTAGCGCCGTTTTCTCCCCAACCTTGACAGTGGCTTTACAAAGTCCTCTGATGTGCCAGTCTAGCCCTGCATTCAGACAGCCTCATCTCCTGCACACCCCAACTGCATTCCCCAGGAGCCCCTCTTCCTCACCCACTGGCAAAACACCCTATTCCTCCTGCTGTCACCACTGCAGACTCTGCAGCCACCAGAGACCACTGGGTTCTATTCCTCTAGGAAGTTGTTTTGGTGTGCTGACAGTGACAATAGGGAAGACAAAGATGAATACCCATTTGCCACAAGAAAGAGAACTCACAACATCATGCTTAGTAACTAGAAGGGAAGAAGATGGAGTAGGTACAAAGTGAGAGGTAAGCAAGGGAGAGCAATCCTACCATGCCTAGGAAGGAAGGCCCGCATATTCACTCCTGTCCTCAGATATCCTCACTACCTCTCCATCCCACACTAACCACAGCACACTCCTGAGACCCAGGCCATATCCTGCTTCTCTCGTACCAGTGATCCCTGGAGACTGCCCATCACTGCCTGGCCCTCTCCAGCAAAGAGCCTCTGCTTCAGTTATTTGTAGGTGTTAGAAACAATACTGAGGGGGATATTCTTATTCTCAGAAATGAGAAGGTTGTTTGGGCTGGAACGGTGGCTCAGCGGTTTCGGCGCTTGCCTGACAAGCACAAGGACCCAGGTTCAAACCCCAGCACTACGTACACAACTAAGCGTTCGAGCAATGAAGACCATGTGAAAAACTCAATAAAGTTGTTTCTCTCTTTCTCTGTCTCTCTCACTGTCCTTCTCTCTTTAAAAAAAAAAAAAAAGAAAGAAATGAGAAGGTTGATAAGCATAATCTTACCTTGGAGATCTCTCTCTCACTCACACACATATACACAGAGTTATAGAAAGTCATATGAGGTGATTCTAGCTCTGGGATAATCATTATAAGTAGCAATAATACAGTTTTTGAAATATTTTTGTGTTGCTTTTGCAGCAAATCTTAACTGTAAAGATGTTAAGCAGTAACCATTATATTCAAATAACATCTACACCTGTCTCTGTCTAAAAAAGAGGGTTGAACCAGATCCAGATATCTCTAAGATCCCCTCTGCTTAACATATTCTAATACTGCAAGGGCTTCTGATCCCACTCCCAGGCTTCAGTAAGAAGAAATATGCTCCTAGAATCTCAACTCAAACTCTAAATCCATTCCCAAGACACATTTTGTTAAATTTAAGAAAGTCACAGTGAGAGACATTAGAGACACATTACAGATAAAACTGTTCTGTGGAAGTTTGCAACAAATAACATAATGCAGATTGTTTCTATGAGAAAATACTAAGTTCCAAACAACTGACTTACAAATGATCCAGATGTGTGGACTATAATCTTTTCACAAGTGCATAATGTTATTATAGGACAGGGTACTGTGTTTTAGAAAAGCTTCAAAGAAGAAGCCATTTGGCAAATGACCATGAACATGACCTAAAGATGCCCATAGAATATTCTACAATTTAAGTCCACATTTTTTTATTTGACTTATATGCTTTTTTGGAACACATTTATGGGAAAACCAGGCCTTCTTATGACATATTCTCCAATCAAACATTTAATGGGCAGCAATCCATTCCTATGCCTCTATTTATTGCACTCTCCCTGACATAAAAAAAAAACACATTTGTAATATAACCTTCATAGAGCCTCTGTAGTTTCTCAGATTTTAACCCTGAGTCACTTCACATATGTCAGGAAGTGTGCAGGAGGCTGGCCCACCAGGGCCTCTATAATAAAGCTATTGAGGAAAGAACACCCTAAACCTTACGATGGGACGGGCAGCTGAGAAAGCTACAAAGAAAGAAAAGACCAGCTGACAGACTCAGGTATTGTTGTGGGAATATAGCAGAAAGCATTTTTCTGTAATGCTATTTTTGCTTTATTTGACTGTAAAGGCTATTTATATGATGAATTTGAACAAAATGCTTTAGTTATTTTGAGATACCAAAATTATGATTAGGCATCATCTGAGACTCCGTGGTAGAATAGAAGGGGCAAAAGCTGTGTGATGTGTGGTTTTATTTATTTTTATTAAGGCTCCACATCTCATTAGCTCTGTTATCATAAGTAAATCATAAAGCCTCTCTCTCCTGGACTTAGTGCCCATTCAACTTGAATATATGGGATAGAATGGGTGATTGCTGATCTTTGAAGAGTTAGTTCCATACACAAAATATCTTTGTAGATCCAGCATAAATGTGAGCAATGGTGAGGAGCCTGTTTCACCTTCATAGGCTGCTACTGGACTTGAAGGGAAAAAAGATTCCCGGAGTGAACAGATGAAATTTTCAACGGCTGTTCTAGGGAAGTTGCATTATCTGACCAGGATCCCTTTTAGTGTTGTTTGCCAAGTGGATGGTGAAAATGGCTTATGTTATCCATTTTTTGAAGTGTGATCTGAAGAACAGAAACCACAAGATATACTTTTTTTTCTTCTTGAGAGAGAGAGAGAATGAATTGATTTTATTTATTTTTTCATGTGGCTATAGTTTCTCTGGCAGTTGTATATGTGGTGCTGGGGCTGAAATCCAGGTCCTGTGCATGCTAGACAAGTGCTCTACCACTGAGCCATGGCTCCAGCCCCCAAACTATACTCTTGACTGAAGTGTTTATTATTCACATAAGCTCAGAAAACAGGGCACAAGCTATTTGCAGCTACACAGCTACAAGGCACCCTATGAATTAAAGGTTTGAAAAGTTCTGCAATAAAGAAAGCTGCTTATTTTACAGATGAGCAAACAAAAAGAACATAATCTTTTCCTCTTTGTCTTTTTTCCATAGACATTACTAAAAAGGATTTCTTAATTCCCCATTGTAACCATGGAATGGTATTTGATATGTGATAATGCTTTTTTTTTTTTTTAAACCAAGTGACCAGACCTGGAATTACAGTGAATGTTCTTATTATTAGGTCTTGTACAGCAAAGACAAAACGTAAAATGTATGAGGAAAATTCAAATGCAAACATTAAAAATGTACAGAAACAATGCAATGGCTTTCTACGAGGACAAGAGAGTAAATTCCAGTCATCAAGTCACAGAACACTCTCCCCAAGCAGAAGGTGGAAAGCTCAAAACAAAACAGACTGCGCAGAGCACACGAAAGCACAGGCTCCACACAGTCTCAACCAACAGTAGCTGACATTTCCCAGCACTGTCTGTAACTTATTTATCTGTCCACTCATGATCTCAATGCCTCAATTTCCCTATCTATAAAATAAACAAATATTTACTGTAAAAAAGAACAGCAATCTATCCTCACTGAGGAGATGGGAGACTTAATTTAAGTTTCAGAAGCATTCGGAAAAAGGCAGATGATAGGTAGGAGTGTCAGTCATCATCACTGTTCAGGACTGCTGCTTCGGGATGCATGCTAGGAAGGCAGCATGCCAGCTCTCCTGGCTCCTATGCTTTTTGTCATGGGAGACGTGTCCCTTTCAAAAAGCCACACACTTCTCCATTTCTTATGTATGGGCAGAAAAATGAGAGTTGTTAAGGCAAATAAATTGGAAATAGTAAAGTTGAAATGATTTACATTAATAAAGATTTCTTGCATTAATCTATGACAAATAATTTTCCCTACAAAGATTACATAGATTCTGTCATAAGAAGTACAAGGACAGAATGGTTACAATACATAAGGAAAAAAGAAAATTAGAAAAAGGAAGGAAGGAAAGAATGGAAAGAGAAAGGAAGGAAGGAAGGAAACAAGCAAACACATCTGGACTTTGAACACAGAATTGAGGGAGAAAAAAATCTTTAATTACGATCTTGACTATTCCTAATCCATCAGTTTGTAAGTTACTTGAGAGCAGGGGTTGTGGCAATCACTCTTATATCCCTAGTGACTGGAAGAGCTTCTGGACTGCATTAGGCACTGAAGGAAGGCCAAGCAAACAAATCACAATTTCTCACTGTTTATCAAGCAATGATCAAAACTTAAACCCGAACCTAACCTGACAAAACAGTGACAAAATTCCAGTTGCATGTAAAATAAAGAAAAATTCTAAATGTTTCCATCCCTATCAGTCTAACCCTTAAAGGCAGGAAAAGAGGTGCATGGGGTCGGCAGGGGAGAAGCCAGCATCTGTACACTTCACAAAATATCCATCAGCTTAATATATGGCAGAGCTATCAATCTGTACTCTAGTCACCCCAACCCATTCTGGGGAAAAATCATTGCGTCCAACATAATACACTAAAACAAATTTATAAATGTTAATAAAATTTTTAAAAGGTCAGGTCACTACTTCCTATAACATATGTCAGGGGAACCTAATACATCTCAGTATCAGGTCATTGGCAGGACAGCTATGACATTAAAGGATGGAGAAAATGGAATTTTTTCTCTTTTAAAATTAGTTAACCAGCACATCCGTCTGTTTCCCCTTTGGCTGCCTGGTAGGGAGCAAGCACTGTAACAGGGGAAATTTATTGAAACATACCATTAAATCAATATGGCAGAGCACTCTCTGCTTTCTACAGGGCTATAAAAGTCATGCATGTGGGTAAGCCGAAGGAAACAAATTGGTACCGAAAATAAGAACAAAAATGTTTAAGAAATAAATGCATTCCTAGAATTTATAAATTTAGTAGAGTAAGCAACAAACCAAATGTCTTAAAATTGTCCTTGTAACCCTTTACTCTTAGGCTACAATAAGAGAGCCATCTCACTCAAGAATCCAGCTTGAAAATGACAAACAAAACTGAGGGTTCTGGCTGGATTATCAGAAATTACTTTGGGCAAATATAATAAAACTAGATTTATAGGAAAGCATCATTCTAGAGCTTTATATAGTCACAAATGGAGATGCTATAATTTTGTAGATCATTCAGGAAGATTCAAAGGGCAGGAAGGAAATGTGTTGTCAAATAATTCTGCTGAGGGGTAAAATGTATCCTAAATATCTGAGAAGCAAACACTGAAAATGTATCATGTATGGGTCATTGTGGAAGTACAAACAGATTTTAAACATCCCAAGCTACTTCAGATTATTTAATATATCAAGGTCAAGTCTTAGAAACCCCAAGTTTTACACAGACATATACCAGATAGATATCAGTTACCTGAATTTATGGAATCTACTAGAAAGATTACTTTTGGAAGACTCAGAATAATTCAGGTCTACAAATGAAATTAGTCTTAGAGCTCAACTGGTCTAATATTCACATGAGCTTTGTTAATTTAAATGTTAAATATAGTTTATGAAGTGTAATGATATGTATATGTTTTATTCTCATAACAACAACATACAATAGAAAAAGTTAACTAACACAAGATCACCCAGCTAACCAAGTGACAGTCAAATAGGGAGAGGGACGCCCAAATAAATGTGAGAAATGCACAGAAAATGAAATAAATCAGTATGGATCACTACAGCAATGGTATAAGTGTCTACAAGTAAAAATAAGTACTAAAGATTTTAGTTTAATGATTTGCATAACAAGGCATATGCCATGGAGAAAGGAACAAATAAACTTTATTAGGTTTCTACAGGGACTAAAGAGCACTGAATTGCCACTGAATAGAGCAGAGATCGTCCCACCACTGTACAATGGCATATCTTTTCCAGCCAAGATGCATATACTTTCAAAAGTGAATATAAGAAAAAATAAAGAGATACCATGAAAATCATGTATAACTTGGTCTGCAGATTATTTCTTTGCGTCTTTGGCAGTGGTTTTATTTTTACTTTTTTTTTTTTTTGTAACCACTATCAAAAAGAGGGAAAATTTCCACCTCACATGGCAGCTCAGCCCACAGAGGCCCATTTTGTCACAGGCCATTAGTGCTCATCATTACACAGCTTAATGCAGTTGTTTGTTCCCTTTAGTGAACTCTGCATAGATTCATCTTTAGATAATGCAACAGAGGCTAAGGGAAACGACAAAGGTCTCTGGATTTGTTTGCCTTTATGGGACAGCATTCTGAAGTCATTCTGGGCCAGAGGGACTCTACAGAATTGAAGATGGTGATATGTGCTTCTCTTATCAGGCTCTAATGGGCAATGCTTATTCACACAGCTAAAGAACAGGGTAGACAGAGACACCTTTGTGCAGAGGTGGATAACTGCTGACTTAGCACTGTAGCTTAGCAGAAGAAAAAAAAATTCACAGGTACAGTATAGTACTTGCATACTCTGACCTTGCGGCTTGAAAATTTCTTTCATTGATTCATTTAACAAACTATAATGGAGGGTCTATTTGTCTAACACTATTCTAAGTGGTAGGGAAACAATAATGAACAAAATACATGAAAACCCTACATTTGAGGAACTTATATGGAAGTACAGGGAGGAGACAGATAATAAGACAGATAAAAATAAAATATGTAGATGATAACAAGGGCGATAGGGATAAAATAATAGTGTATGTTAGAGGGTGATGTTACAATTTTGAATAGGATAAACAAGGGACATTAGCTTCACTAAGAAGGTAAAATTTGAGAAAAGCCATACAGATGTTAAGGGAGTAAGACACATGGATGTATGGTGTAAAAAAGAGTACTGCAAACATGGGGAAGTTTCAAGGAACAAAAGATCAGTGTGGCTGGAGTGGAGTGAGTTACAATGAAGGCTGTAGAAAGAGCACTTGGCCTGAACTGGCAGGGTCACATTATTTAGGACCATTATAAGCCACTGTAAAAAAAAAAAAAAAAAAAAAAAGATTTGCTTTTCACTCTGCGTGATTTGCTACTGAAGAGTTTTGCCAAAAGTTCACCTGATGGGACTGGCATTTCATCAGCTTCATACGGTTAAAAGAGAGGACAGCAAGAGCTAAAGCATGAGACCAGTTAGGAGCCTATTTTAATAATCCACACAAGCAATGGTGGTGGCTCAGACATGAGTAGTAGTTATAAGATGGGGAGTAAGATTCTGTTTCCTGCTTTTTCTTTCTTTTTCTCTTTTTTCTTTCCTTTTCAGTACTGGGGATTTAACTCAGAGTCTAGAACATGCTAGGCAAGAACTATGCCTCTGAGCAACATCCCCAGCCCTTTTATTTTTCATTTTGATACCAGATCTCAGTAAGTTTCCCAGAGTGGCTTTGAACATGCCATCATCCTGCCTCAGCTTCCCAAGTAGCTTGGATTACAGGTATGTGCCACCATACCCAGGTCCAGATTCCAGGTATTTTTTTGAAAAAACAATAGGACATGCCATGGATTGCTTCTGCGTTATACATGTGTGGTATGGCTTCTCGGTTTTGGTCCAAGCAACTAGAAGGACGGCGTTGCCATTTACTGAAATGAACATATGGAGCAAATCGTGGTTTGGGATAATTTAAGCCATAGATTCCTAAATGACAAAGAAGTGGAAATGTCAAGTATGCAGAAAGACAAAATATAAGGCATGAGTTCAGTGAAGTCGTCTAGTTTGGCAATATCAATTTGGGAGTTATCAGCTTGAGATGATATTTTTAAAGTCCTAAGATGGGATGACAGAATCAGCAAAGTAAGTGTAGATTTAAAATGAGAAGGTGACCTGGGTACCATAGACAGAGAGCTCACGTAGATGATGGCAGAACTCAGGATGAGCCAATGTGGTCCAAGG
Source organism: Aplodontia rufa (assembly GCA_004027875.1). Lineage (NCBI taxonomy): Eukaryota > Metazoa > Chordata > Mammalia > Rodentia > Aplodontiidae > Aplodontia > Aplodontia rufa. The sequence goes on along the minus strand of PVKS010007159.1, from coordinate 4,793 downwards.
AAAACCAGCAGCAAGTACGATCCTGGGAGTCAGGGCAAGACTCTTTCAAGCAGGAAGTAGAAACAAGCCCAATGCAATATTGTAGACGGGTTTGATAACATGTCAGAGTGACTGGTCACAATGATGGTCAGTTTGTTTTAATCAACAGGAAAAGTACAGAACAGGAGAGAATGAACAGAAAAGTAAAAATGGGAGTCATATTGGCGCCATACTATTTCTTTCTTTGCATTCAGGGAGAAAAAAAGAAATTAACAGATCCTTCACACATCATTTTTCATTTATAAAAACGGAATAAGTGTGAAATGTCTGAGTACTTAGGAAAAGCACAGGAAATTCTACTTTCAATAGAGTCCACTGATATATTTAACACATCATCTATTGCCATCTTCTGTATACTTTCAGAAATTTTTCCCTAGGGAAAACACAGAAAAAAATCTGACACCACACTGCTGTTTTCAATAAACAGACAACATGGTACATTTTTCTTTGCTTTATACAAGTGCTTTATTTATTGGGGGGTAGAACAAAGAAGTAAGTGCCACATAGATTTCACTCTGCTAAGAAAATGTTCAGAAATGACCCTGAATTAGCCTTATGTGATATCCTTATGTGATAACCACTGAATACGCTAATCCAAATATTTAAATGAATGGCATATTGAGCTATGATCAAATGCTCTATTCAAAACTTCTCTTGCCAAAGTCTCCAAAGATACAATCTTGCCATCCAACCATTCTTCTCTTATTCTGACTTCTCTCCATTTTTTAACACCTCTTTTCTTTTCAAACTCCTGCACGATTTCCATAACTGGCTGCCCTTTGCTGTCTCATCACTTGCTATTTCAATACTTCTCTCACCCCCTTCATATGGGCATGTGCTAAGATTAAACTGGGCCTGGTTTCCAATTATGTATATTCAAGGCTTAAAAATAACCTCGAGCAGACAAACTCACACAGATATAGTCATCTGATCCTTGACAAAGGCACCAAAAACATATGTTGGAGGAAAGACAGTCTTTTTAACAAATGGTGCTAGAAAAACTGGATAACCATATGTGGAAGAAGGAAATTAGGTCCATATCCCTCACCCTGCACAAAAGTCAACTCATAAGACCAAGGAATTAGACCAGAAACTAGGCAACTGCTAGAAGAAAATGCAGGGTAAACCCTTTAACACATATATGCAGGCAATGACTTCCTGTACAGGACTCCTAATGCTCAGGAAATAAAACCAAGAATTTATGGTATGAAATGAAAGAGCTTCTGTGCAGGAAAGGAAATAATTAGCAATATGGAGAAAGAAACTACAGAACGGGAGAAAATCTTTGCCAACTACTCTTCTGAAATAGGATTAATATCTACAATAATATAAAGAACTCAAAAAACTTACCATCCAAACAATAAAAGCAATCAATAAAAGGGCAAATAAACAGACCACTTCTCAAAAGAAGAAATAAAAATGGCTAATAAATACGTGAAAAAATTTTCAACATCCATAGCAATTTGGGAAATGCAAATTAAAAAATACAGTGAGATTTCATCTCATTCCAGTTATAATGGCCACCAACAAGAATACAAAGAATAATAAATACTGGCAAGGCTGTATGGGGAAAACAAATGCTTTACACTGTTCGTGGGATTATAAATTAGTGCAACTATTATGGAAATCAGTAACGGAGTTCCTCGAAAGGCTAGGATGGGAACCACCATATGACCCAGATATACTACTCAGTAGGTGATAAAAAATTAAAATCAACACACTAACAGCAATACATGCATATCCATCTTTGTTGCAACGCAATACACAAAAGCCAAATGATAGAAGAGACTAGGTGTTCATCAGTGGATAAATGAATACAGAAAATATGGTATATACACACAATGGAATTTTATTCCTCCATGAAGAATGAAATCATGTAATGTACAGAAAAACAAATGGAACTTGAGAGCAACATGTTAAGTGAAATAAGCCAAACTGAAATGTCATGGGTTGTAATTTTTCTCTTACCCATGGTAACTTGAGAGAAAAGGGGGGGCACAAAGGTGTTTGCAGGGAATCTCATGAAAGTAGAAAGGAAATCAACTGAGTAGAGGAAAGGCAGTAGAGGAAGACAGGAGGGGAGGGAATGATGCAACACTGGGGAAATAATATTGACCAAATTATATTACTATATCACGAATATGTAATTATGCAACAATGAATATTGCTATTATGTATAACTATAAGGTGCAAAAAATACAGGAAAAATTACCTCATTCCATGGGAATTAAGAGCCTAGAATTAAATATCAGAAAGATTTATACTCTAACAGCTACTGGCTATATGAATTAGGGCAAATTACAAAACCTTTTCAGTGCCAGTTTCCTCATCTGTCAATGTGGATATTAATATTACCTGGTTCATGGAGTTTTTGTGAAGATGAAATGAGCAAATCCCTGTAAAAGGCTCAATGTAAAGACTGACACATATTAGGCATGCAAAAAATCTTGACTGTTATTGCGACTTTCAAATACAATTCCCAGCTCAGGCATTTATTTCAAGTTTTAGTTCAAAGTAATTTCTAAGTATTAAGGAGAGTGGACTGTCAACATACTTTGTAAAGTATGTTGAACATGTTACACACTAACCTCTTGCTGAGCAAAGAGCTCACTACTTACTTCTAAATGGATAATTTCTATTTGTTGATAAAATCTACATAAACCAATAATCTATTTTGAAATACAGATTCTCACTGCCATCAAGATTATTTTAAAATATACAGCCCCTCATCAAAAGAAGTTAATAAAATATATCCATACATCCAGCTAAATAAATATTTTACCATTTCTTTTAGTTTTTTTCCCTAATTATAAAAACTTTCAAGTACTGGAGATGAACTAGGATTTTGCACATGCTAAACAAATGCTTTACCACTAAACAACATCCACAGTCCCCATGCTGTGATTTTAATTTTATTTATTTATTTGGCTTTCTCAGGTGGTTTGTTTCTTTTGAGATAGGATCTCTCTCTTATGTTGTCCAAGCTGTCTTTCAACTCTTGAACCTCCCGGCTCAGCTTCCCAAGTAGTTGGCACTAATACAGACACTATTACTGGCATGCACCAACACACCTGCCACTTTATCATTTCCTTGTCAGCTCTCCATATTCTTTGTGGGTATAAAGTTTCCACTTCTGTCCAGAGAAAGAAGGTAGAATACCACAATAGCTCAGGTGTTGGAGATGCTTATTAAAATGAGTAGAATTCCTCCTGTATAGCTCAATGACTGGTGCAGCGTGGATCTGAAACGTCCCCCAAAAGCCTATGTACTAAAGGCTTGGTCCCTAGTGTGGTGCTGTTGGGAGGTGGTAAAGCCTTTAATAGGTAGAGCCCAGTAAGAGGAACTTAGGTCACTGAAAGATATGCCCTTGAAGGGGATCCCAATCCCTCCTCTTTTACTTTCTGGCTAAAATAAGGTGAGCACCTTCCTTCACCACCTGGCCCCAACATGATGTGCTGCCTTGACATCTCTCCTTAAAGCAAAGAACTATAGGCTAAAACATCTAAAACTGTGAACCAAAGTAAATCTTCCCTATTCTTAAGTTCACTGTCTCAGACATTTTGCTACAAAGACAATGATCCAACACACGATTATGAGTACAGGGCTCATTGTGGTTTTATATCTCTCTCCATTCAAGGATAGCTTATAAGTGATAATTCCAAGAACCTCATTCTTCAAAATCACAGCTTATATGTTAGCATGTAACTTATGACCAGCACAAAAGTCAAGTGGTCTGACTTCCCCTAACCTTCTCTGGGGTAATGTTATGCTTTGCAGTCATTTCAGGCATCTGAAGTGGCCTGTGCTAGCTTGAGTTGTGTGTTAGTAAGCAAATGAAATTTAAAGGAAGACAAATATGAATTCAAATCCATCACAGACTACTGTCATCTATGATTTTTGAGAAAAATCACTGTATCTCTTTCCCAGATTGATTTTTATAAAATGTTTTTAGTAGTGTTTTATAGTTATACATAATAGTGGGGCATTTTAACATAATCATAAATGCATGGAATTTAATTTGCAGCATTTGGGTCTTTAGTACTTCCTCTTTCTCTCTCCCCTTCTCTCCCCATTCCCCTTCTTCACCTCTACTGCTCTCCCTTCTATTCATTTATTGTTTTTTTTTAAACTGGTGCTTTGTAGATATACACAAAAGAGAAATTCATTGTGATATATTCATGCATAAATACAACATAATTTGGTCAATTTCATTCCATAGTTCCTCCATTTCTCTGTCCCTCCTCCCGCCTCCTCTATCCCGTTCTACTTCACTGATCCCCACCCTATTTTCATGGAATTCCCCCTCCTCCTATCTATTTTCTGATTTTCACATATGAGACAAAATGTTTAACGTTTGTCTTTCGGAGTCTATATTCTTGTTTTTAAAAATCAAACAATTATCATAAAATTAAAATAAGACATGAAAAGTAGTTGGCACACAGCAAGTACTTAATAAATGAATTAATGGCAGCTCTCTAACTCCTGGCTGTGTGTGACAGCATATCCATACCCATCCATCTTTTCCAATATATTTTGCACTCAACTTTATTGAAGCACTTATTATTTATCCACACAAAATAAAACTGACATTGGGTGTTTCCATAAAGTAATCAAATGAAAAAAAAAAGAATTAAAATAAAGAGAAGGAAAAAAAATTTAAAAAGGAGGGAGCACCCTAAACTGCATTCAAAGGTTTAGTATTCTTCCAATTAAATGATTTTAAAATTTGCAGATTTGCTCTACATCGAGTGGTA
>PVKS010007158.1:0-74437 GCA_004027875.1 Aplodontia rufa | reverse complement strand
AATTCAGGGCCTTGCACACACCAGGCAGGCCCTCTACCTCTGAGCTACACTCCCAGCCCACACTGGCCCACTCTCAAAGGACAACGAATAGGAATTAGACAGGGGAAAGGACGAGGGGCTAAGAGCAGATGGGAAGGAAGCTAAGGGGCTGCAAGTTGCCAAGCTCAAAGCAAGGGGAAAGTTGGTGCACTCTTAGGAGCATAAAAAGTTTCTGATTTCTGCAGGCAAATGGCTGAAATACAGGAGACACAGGGTGCCATTTTGGACAATGTTGTTCCATGCATTTCCATAGCCAAAGGCAGGGGCTAGGAAACCTTCCCCATGTACCCCATCTTCCCCAGAGGAGGAAAGACTGGCTCCCTTCATTGTGAGTAAGGGGGCCTTGGAGAACTTTCCACTGGGAGATCCGATAATTGACCAGATTATGAAGTCGGAACCAATGTCTAAGTTGGGTTTTTTTTTTAATGGGGATATGTTTTTAACTGGATAGGCAAGATTATAGTCTTTCTAAAATAACCAGAAAAGATGATATTTAAACAGACTTCTAATTCAAGCCTGGCAACATGGAAGATGAGAATGAGGATTATGGTTGGGACCTATTTAATTCCTCTCTAGTTATTATAGGTGAGACTGCAACCTTCAATTTTGCTAGCATAATCAAAGCACAAATTAACAATTTACAGGATTAAAATTGAAAAAGTCTTATTTTTAAAAAACGCGAGATAGTCCTTCAATTATTTAAGTCTATGACACTATATTTTATTCTTCTTGGTTTAGCCTGAAAGTATATTTTCAACATTTCTAACTTCTAAAGTATATGGCACATGAAAGAATCTTAGATTACTGCAAATTTATCTGGAAAAGCACTTTTACACAAAGGATATGGATGAATAAGAAGGTTCAACATCAGAGCTGAGAACTGGCTCACTTGGTTTTAAAAAGTCCTTATTCAAGCAAACTGCAGTGTCTGTAGAGTCCTTACAACTTCTATAAAAGATATCAAGTTTAATTGAGTTCTCCACCCCAGTAAAGGTTGTTGAAAAATTCAAAAGAATTTATTTGTATTTTTATGCAGAAAAATATAAACCAGAAGTCCAAAATATGAATTTCTTAGTGAAGCTTCTGCACTGTATAGAATATGTCTCTGACAATCATCTTTAAACCCTTAGTAATAAGTCACTTTCAGTTTTTAGGCCTTCTTATTAGATTCCCATCTATTCAGTATTCTAAATAAAATAAAATAAATAAACTTATAAAAGAAAATCTCATGATTGTCTCTATAGTTTAAAAAACACAAGGCTCGGGGGCTGGAGTGGTGGCTCATCGGTTTCGGCGCTTGCCTGACAAGCACAAGGACCCAGGTTCAAACCCGAGCACCACGTACACAACTAAGTGTTATGCTAGAGCAACTAAGGCCATGTGAAAAACTAAATAAAGGTGCTTCTCTCTTTCTCTGTTTCTCTCACTGTCCCTCTCTCTTTAAAAAAAAAAAATTAAAAAATAAAAAACACAGTGCTGGAGAGGTGCCTTAGCGGTAGAGCGCTTGCCTGGCATGCATGAGGACCCAAGTTCAGTCCTCAGCACCACGTATACAATAAGTGGAGGAGAAACAAAAACCAGATTAAAAAATAACACTCTCTTAAAAAAAATTAAAGGAAATCCAAACCAGATTCCCCCAGAGAACTCCCTTCTGACAAATGAACTAGTAAGAGAGAGGGATTAAAATTATAATGTAGATAGGCTCCAGTAGACCTTCCCAACTGAACAGTCCAGAGCTCAAATGTCATCAAGTCAAATTCAGCAAGGGTAGTGATAGTCCCTGATTTTCAAGGGTGCAGTTGTTGAAACTTTTATTTAAGATAGTCTCTGATAAGAAGGAAAAAGAAAAAAAATTCTTCTGGTAACAACAACAAAAAAATGTTAGCGAAAACTCCCAACAATGAAAGAAGATGCTATACAGTAGAAAGGGTTACTTTTGTAACTGAGCACGAAAAAAGTATAATTTTGTCCAAAAAAAGAGAGAGAGAGAGACATCCCTTCCTCCAAAGAAAATAAACAGTAATGTGGCCAAAGTGTTTTGGGGATCAGGACTCTTGTGCAGTCATAGAGAACAAACTGAATTAGGCATCTCAAGGTGTGTTGAGACTTCTCAGAGTTAATGAGAGGAAAAATCCAACCAGGAGGGAGCGATTTGGAGCACACAGGCAACACACAGCCTGTTGCATCTCAGCACCCTGTCAAGGACTCAGTCTTGATGACACAAAGTGAAAAAGTCACCAAAAGACTGCAATTCTTACATATTCTGTACTAACAGAGCCAAATGTAATTTGTGCCTTTAGAGTTTTCAATTATAAAACTCTTCAGTTATAAAACTCTTTCAAAATTCACCTCCAGAGCCCAGTGCCCCTTTGTGCAAGTCCATAAATTTCCATTTCTGGTACCTTGGTGTTATCAGGAGGTAGCAGCAGAGAGGGTCGTGGACCCCTGGATCTGGATCGAATGCTGCAGAGCCTTTTGTTTTAAACTGAGGACACGTGATGAATGAAATAATGATTGTGATCATAAGACAGCAAGAGAACGCCAGGTACCCCAGTCTTCCCCGAAGCTGAAGACACCCTTGCTTGGAATTGGGAAGAGCCACAAGCTTGTGTCCAGAGATGCTTGCTCCTCCTTGGAATCTCACAGAGCACTCCCCTTTCTGAATTGCAGGGCAAACCCTCGGAACTTTAATTTCGACAACGTGGGAAATGCTATGCTGGCGTTGTTCGAAGTCCTGTCCTTGAAAGGCTGGGTGGAAGTGAGGGATGTCATTATTCATCGTGTGGGGCCGGTAAGCAAGCACCTCGAATCTTCTGAACCCTTCCAGAGCACCTTTGACTTGCTTTGATGAAGAGCGCACTTTTCATTTATGCAGATCCACGGAATCTACATTCACGTCTTTGTTTTCCTGGGTTGCATGATTGGACTGACCCTTTTCGTTGGAGTAGTCATTGCTAATTTTAATGAAAACAAGGTAAGAATTCTTGGTTTCCTATCCTGGGCTAAAGCTCGCCCTGAACGTTGAACTTTTTTGTTTTTCCTTATGCGGCATGAAGTCACATGAATCTGTAATGTGACTGTGTAAACAATCTGTATGGCTGTTTTCCAAACTACTTCATCACTACTGCTGCCTTTCGGGCACCTTCTTTAGGAGTACGATTCTCTTAGTTGGTAGCAGTGTCTCCTATTGTTCAGTTTGAAAGGATGAGCAGCAAGGTATCAAAATACAATAGTGGAGAGTGACGCACCGATTGTGGGTAATGTTATTTCACAAAATCTAAATCTTGTGCCTCTTTGTCACTCAGTAGGCGACCTCAGAATTTTGGTGGGGTAGGGTGGTGTGGTACAAATGTTTAAATTCTACTTAAGACTTTCTAATTTCATGTAAACATCACAGATTTCGTGAACTCGGGGTGGGGGGGGCGTGCTGAGTTTACAGCGCTCACGATCAGCACAGGACTCACAAGTGGGAAAGGGCAGTGTAGTTCCTGTCAATAAATGATCTGGGAAGGGCATTCCGTTAGCGCTCTGGGAGAGGCGCTTGTTCTTCTGAGCATGGCTGATGAGCTTTCTGTGGTGGAAGGAACGGTCTTTGGAAGCATGATGCTTAAAATGCATCCATTCCTGAGCACTGACTGTATACTAGGATTTCATACATGCCACTGTCAGATCTCATGGGTCACACTCATGGTAGAAGAAAATAACTTGTCTGGGGCTGATAAGGAGTAGAAAAGCAGGGCCAGAATGAAGAATGGGTTCCTGTTACTGCAGAGTCTGGGATCCTTTGACTGCAAGAATATAAAAGTCCCTCCCCTGAAGCTGGACTGGCCTGCCAAGCACCGTGCTGTTCGGGGTTATTCACGGTTAGGACTGAGTGCTCCGCGCTCACAATGGAGCTCTTTGGTTTGTGTGGGACTTCATCATGCTCTGTCCCTGGGCTTAACATATGGCATACCAGTTACTAAGTAGATGGACACCTTTGATGTGTACCTAACGAGTATGTCCCTTCGTTCAGGCTTACAATGAGTGCAATTTAAAAATCCCCCTTTGGGCCCCAACACTACTCCCACCTAAAGATACGTAGAATCTTTTTTTTTTTTTAAGATAGAGGGACAGTGAGAGAGAGAGAGAGAGAAAGAGCTAATCGATTTTATTAGTTTTTTATCTGATTTTCATTGCTCTGGCACTTCAATGTGTACGTGGTGCTGGGATTCAGACCTGCATCCTTGTGCATGCCAGGCAAGCACCATAACCAATGAGCCATGGCTCCAGCCCCAAGATATGTGGAATCTTAAAGTCGGAAAGAACCGTCCCCTCTATTTTACCTCCTGAGATTTCCACATATCAGTTTTTAAGCCCTGTGGAGCTTTCAGTTAGAACCAAGCAGGAGGAAGAAGTGGATCTCTTGACACTGGAACTGCAGAATATGAGCAGAAGGGACTGAGTCCTTTAGCAGGAGGGACTGGGCGCCAGTAGCTAAGAACAACCCCCAGCCCTGAGCAGAGCCCTGATTTCAGGAGACTTGGGTTCTATGCAGCTCCCAATTCAGCAACATATGAAGAGCATCAGATCCTCAATAACTGAAAACACAGCATAATTCATGCAAGTCTTGAACTTTGAGAAACAGCCACACAGAATTTCCAGAGAGGCCCACTTCTACCACTGTTCTTCATGCTCTGAAAGAGGCCAGAAGTGGCAGCCTGATTGGGAGCGGTTTCTCAGCAAAGCAGGTGCTGGGGATGGGGGACATTAGAAGTCATTTTGCCAGACATTCCAAACTTGGCTAGTCACCTAGAGATAGAAATTTCTAAATTATTTGAGCCTTTTCAAAAAGATTTTCTTTTCTGCAAGGTTTTTAGAAGGTAGCACCTAAGTGACTATGGAACAGTGTTTACTTGCATTCAATCATTCAAGTTTATCTGAGCACCCGCTGGGTGGCAGGCACTGATGGGCGCTGGAGAACCATCAAGCTAAATTAAACACTGAATGCATAGACATTTCCACCTTCAAAGAGCACACATCTTCAAGGTCAAACCCAAGGCATATAAGTCGGTTTGTGAATAGAGAGAGAAAAATGGGAATATGCTAAGCTTTGGGGCCAGCATTTTCAGAACTTAGAATTCTGCAATAGGTCTTCCCTTGAAAGGAAAGCTCCTAGTAGTCCAGTCATATATTTTTATTTCTGATTTCCATACCATGAGACCGTGCATTTAGTACTTGTTTTTATAAGAGAGGGAGAGAAAGATAATTAACTTTTATTTTCTCATCTGGTTTTTGTTTTTCCTTCACTTAGTAGTGCATGCGGTGCTGGGGATTGAACCCAGTTCCTGACTTGTGCTAGGTAGGCAAGTGCTGACCACTGATCCACCTCTCCATCCCTCACTTGTTTTGACAGTAATAAACTTTCAGATATTCTTGTATATTTAATGGCCACATGATGTTTCCCTGTTCCTTTTCCTTTTGGATCTTTTCAAAGTTTCACTTTCCAACATTTGTTGTTTTGATTAACAAAGGAATAATATTAAAGTCTAGGGTTGTCTAGAGAACAGGTATTTGTTTGCATTTTAATGAAAAAAGTGGTTTAGTAATACCAATATCAGAAAAAAAGTCACTTAAAACAAATACTATTATTAGTAATTGGGGTAATTAAATAATGACAAAAAAGGTCAATTATCAGAAAGATATAGAACTCTTGCATCTCAAAATTTATAAAGCAGCTTAAGTTATAAAAAGAAACTGGCAAATCCAAAACCATAATAAAAGTTAGTAACATTTCTCTAGGAAACTCATAAATCAGACAAAAGAAAGGAAATTTGAGATTTGACACATTAAAAAATAACCTGTTTTAATTGCTTTTTTTTTTCTGCTATGACCCAAAGACCTGACAAGAATAATTTTAAAGAGGAAAAGTTTATTTTGGGACTCAATTTCAGAGGTCTTAATCCATAGACACTGACCTCCTTCCTTGGGGCCTGATGTGAGGCAGAGCATCTTGGCAGAAGCATGGCACCAAAAAGCAGAGAGAGAGAGAGAGAGAGAGAGCATGCTATGCTCAACAAGAACAAAACATATGCCCCGCCAGGTACCATGACAAGCACCTGTAATCCCAGTGACTCAAGAGGCTGAGGCAGGAGGATTGCAAGTTCAAAGCCAGCCTCAGCAACTTAGCGAGGCCCTAAGCAACTTAGCGAGAACCTATCTCAAAATAAAATATAAAAAAAGGGGCTGTGGGCTGCAGCGATGGCTCAGCAGTTACAGAGCTTGCCTGGCATGTGCAAGGATGCAGGTTCAAGCCCCAGCACCACATACACAATGAAGTGTTGGAGCAACGAAAGCCACATGGAAAACTAAATAAAATTGATTCTCTCCCTCTCTGTCTCTCCCTCTCTCACACTGTCCCTCTCTCTATAAAAAAAAAAATAAGAAAAGGAAAGGGCTGGGGATGTGTCTCAGTGGTCAAGCACCCCCAGGGTTTAATCCCTGGTACCCCCTAAATAATCTGCATAATATATAATGTCCCAAAGGCATGCTCCCAGGGACCCACCTTCTCCAGCCACCCCCTACCTTCCTACAGTTACCACTTGTTTACTCCCTACCAGGGGATTATTGAACTAATTAGATTAAGACATAACCCAATCATTTCACCTCTAAATCTTCCTGCATTGCCTCACCTTGAGCTTTTGGAGGACATTTCATATCTAAACCATAGCAGCCTTCATCCCAGCAATGTGAGACTGTGCATTGCTTTCAAATACAAAATGTAACCTCCAGAAGTCCAATTATCAATGATTACCAAAGAACAGATAATGTGTACTATATGTTCTCTGTAACAAAACGGTAACAAAAGGAGAAATAAGACCTCTCATAATTTGGAAATACAAGAAAACATCGTATATAATTTATGAATTCAAGAAGAAATCATAATAAAAAATTAGAAACATTTAGAGAAAAATCAATTTAACCATCATATATAAAAATACACAAGGTATAGATGGACTATCCAACCCATAACGATGATATATAGAGAATTTCCATGAAATATTAAAATATGAAAATACAAAAGTGAACAAAAATATGAATGGACAATTCATTTAGAAGGATGGAGGAATTTCCATTTATATGCATAAACATGCTTCTCATTAGTATTAAAACTGATGTATTTCACATCCATCAAAATGGCCAAATTAAAATTGCTTGTTTAAATTTCTGTTGGTTCTTTTCAGATGCACGTGGTAATAGAATATCCAACAGCAGCCGTGAAAGCATGGCATGTAACTGTTCCAATTCTTTTCCCACTCCTTCCCCACCTCGTTCTCTTCCCTCCACTCCACTGACCTCTCCGTTACTGCCGAACACTTTTTCTTGGAATTAGTGACTTGTTGGTGTACGTGTTGGTGAGATTCTCAGCAGCATGTTCCTGTGTGAACACCGGAAAGCTATGACTGATTCTTTCCACACAATCTCAACCCTTCTCCAATTAAAATTTCTAATGATGTCAAATATTAGCGAGAATATAAGGAAATGGGAACACTTTTCTATCTCCGGTTGTAATTTTTTTTCTTCTTTTTGAATAGCAACTTGGCAATGGATGTAATGGTGTTTAAATTTTTATATCCCAGCAACTACCACTAGACACTATCATAGATGTTTACCTTGAAGTTCTGCGTGTTGCCTATAGCATTAATTATAGTCCATGAACCCACAATGAAAGGCTTCTGGTATAATTGTACAGCAACCACTATGTGATCTGTCACAATGTGCCAATTAGATCTAGGAATCTAGTTGTATGGAAAACATACCATAAATGAAGATAAAAACTGCATCAATATACACATGTATAGATTTAAAAATTCAAAGCAGTGCATTCTTTTGTGCTGATACATACATAAAAGCCCCAAATTCTCAAAACCAAGTGAATAAAGAGGGAAGAGCCTGGATGGAGAGTGATTAGCTCTAGGAAGGAAAGGAGGATGGAAGTGAGGTTGGGTATTTTCCCTCCAGGTTCTTAAACTGTACATCTGCTGCATGTGCTATGATACTATTCCTGAGTGTTTTAATCGAAATTCTCTGTTACGTAGCACAGAATATCTGATCCCAGTTACTAAGTCAGTCTCAGCGCTGATTTCTTAAAGATGCAAATTCTGTGGTTTCATGCCTCCTAAAAGCAGTTCTGCAGTTGCACATATCAGAATGTTAAAAGAACAAAAAGAAAAAAAAATACCCTCAACTGGAAGCAGCAGCTTTGGCAAACTGGAATTTTGCCCCTATGAAGTGAAACTAACCACTATTGGTCACTATCCCTTTATCACAATGTAACCACGTAGAAAACCTTCAAAATTTTTCCCAGACCAGAATATTGCTCATGAAAGGTAGAGACGGAAGGCTACTCTGAAGGGCACGGCCGTCATCCGGGGGCTCCTCCCAAGGCAGGATGAGAATTCTGAGTATGCTTCTCTAGCCACCGCAGAACCCCAAGAATCTCCTTATTGTAAGCCCCCAACAGTGCTGTTTGTGAAACCAACAGTCTGCAATGTTCTTTTCCTTTCGCTTTGCTGTTTCCTTTGTTTGTCAAGGGGACGGCTCTGCTGACCGTGGATCAGAGGCGATGGGAAGATCTCAAGAGCAGACTGAAGATCGCGCAGCCTCTTCATCTCCCACCTCGCCCGGGTATCAAAGATCCTCTGATTTTATTCATGTTGGGCACTAGTGTTCATGATTCCCCAGGAGTCCCAGATTTAAATTAAAATAATAATTGTGAGGCCACTAGGAGGCTGTGCATAAGTTAATATAGAAACAGGCTCCAGACTACAGATCTCTCCATCAGGCTATCAAAATCAGCCACCCAAAGGCTGTGCTTCAGTGCTCTCAGAATAAGCCTTAATGAAAAAATGAATTCTTGAATAAAATATATTCGTGCTTGCCTTTAAAAAGTGTGAGTGAAATGTATTAGATTGACACAAACTGAATGTGCTTCTCCTTCCAATATGGACTGCGTCACGCATGTCGTTTTAAATATTGAGAGCCAGCCATTCCTGCAAAATATTTTATGATAGAGTGAACTGGCGGGGGACGGTGTAGTGGGTTTTAAATGAAATGAGAGCAAGAGATTCAACGTGACCCGTGTGTGCAGTGCCCTTGCCTGAACCTCTCTTTTCCAGATAATGATGGCTTTAGAGCTAGGATGTACGACATAACCCAGCACCCATTTTTTAAGAGGACAATTGCGTTACTTGTTCTAGCCCAGTCGGTGTTGCTGTCGGTCAAGGTACTGGGATCCACCCTGAGATGGTGGGAGGGAATTTTGTATTCACTGGTACCTCCAGGGGTGTTGCAAGCTGCCATAGCTCCTCCCTGTCTCTGTCCTTCAGCAAAACATTAAGATTCACAGTCTTGTTAAAATGGGCAGCCAAAGTGGGGGAGTCGGGTCGGGTGGACGTGGCAAAGACCTGTGTGCTCTCCCCGCTGCAGTGGGACGTCGAGGACCCCGTGACTGTCCCTTTGGCAACAATGTCCGTTGTGTTCACCTTCATCTTTGTGCTAGAGGTAAAGTCATGAGCCGGCTGGCTCTGGGGGGAGTCGTGTGCGGTTGTTAAAGTAAATCAGTGTGTCCCTTTGATGGCACTGACCTTCAGCTCTGTGTCCAATGCATTTGAAGGCTTTGGGGGGCATCTGGCTGGCGGTGGGGATGGGGCATGCTCCGCTAATCTCCAGCAAAGGCTTCACTTCAGACTTCCAGTCTCTCCATCTGCAGAAATGCCGCTGTTGCTTGTTGGGTCTGGATGCTTGTCTGTCTAGCTCTGTGAGCCCAACTATGTAGAGCGAACCCTATAAGCCACTGTAATTCAAAGCTTCAAATTCCAGGGTGGTGGCAAAGTGGACATCAGCCCATGCAAGATTATATTAATCTGAGGTCCATAAACAGTCACTTTCCAACGCCATCTCTTTTGAAACGCAAGCAGATTCTCATTATTGCCCTGCACTGACAGATGCTTCTGAATATCTATGGTCTTTTACTTGAGAAAGAACAATGTCTTGCTATCAGAACTAGTCATGAAACAAGGAGAAAAGAGTGTGGAGAATATAAATTTTTAACCTAGCTAGCTTTAAAAATAAAATCATATGTCTCGGGAATAAACTTTTACTTGGATGAATCTTATATAAGACGTAATGTGCCTCAAGTCAGCAGAGTTAAATGTGGGCAGAGCCCTCACCCTCTGTGTGTTCTCCCCATTATTCCCTCCAGGTTACAATGAAGATCATCGCCATGTCACCTGCAGGCTTCTGGCAGAGCAGGAGGAATCGATACGATCTCCTGGTGACGCTGCTTGGGGTCGTGTGGGTGGTGCTGCATTTTGCCCTCCTGGTAGGTGCACACCTGAGCTTTGAGTCCCTTTCCCGGTCTCTTTCCGATCCTTGTCATCCATTCTTGGGTCTTAAATTAGCCTCCCCCAAGCCCAACTTTGGCCTGATCAGCTCTCAGTCATGTTGTACACACAGATGCACGTGTGTGTGCACACACCTGCACACCTGTACTCTCTCTTCACATGAAGACCTGGAGCGTGCAAGGCAGAAAGACAGACCTGCAGGGACTTCTCATTTCACCCTGCATGTTACCAACAGATCCAACGAAGAGAGAGCAAGGGAAACTAAAACAGAATTGAAAGGACCTAAATTCACACAGCTGGTATCAGAAGCCTCACGCCCTTGCGTTCTGAGCCTCATCGTAACCTCCATCCCTCTCCACTAGAATCAGTATTTTGTGATGTCATTCACAGGTGCCTCCACCACCTGTTCTCTCCCCAACTTCTAGCTGCTGCTTCTCTAAAGCACCCCATTCCCCACCTCTATACCTACACTCTCACTATTTGCCCCAAATGCATTCACGTACCATTCAGTTTGAGCTTCAGTTCAAAATCTACAGCTCTGGGTGTGCTTGACTGTAATCTAGACCAATGTGATCCAGTGGGAATAAACCATGGCTGCAGATATCATTGGAATTTTTCTAGGATAAATTGAAAAAGAAAGAGATGACTGTAGCTTTTCTAACCTACTCATATCCCATTTGCAAAATATCATCATTTCATCACGTAAGCAACTTAACAAAATTATTAATGAAATCAGTTACATTCTTTTTCTTGGCATAAAGTCTTGGCCTGAGTTTCACACATGCAGGACACCCCCTCATTTGAAGCCACGTGTGGCTAGTGGTGCCCCTATTTGCAGTGGGGCTCTGGAAGATCTTGACCTATTCTCAGCTCCACAGCTTTCCAGGCTCCATCAGGTTGTCTTTGGTGATCCTTTGTTCCCTGCTCCGTCCTAGGGGTTTAACCTGACAATCCACTGATTCTGAAGAGGCAATGTGGAGATCACATGAAATCATGCACCTGCAGCTTTTTCAAATGGTAAAGGCTGCAGTAACCTAAAGGGCTTTACGATAAAGACCTTTGTTTTTGTTCATCTTCCTTGATCCCAGCTGAAGGTAATATCCTCAAGTGTCTCCACTCTTCCGTCCTCTTTCGTATTAGAAGCATGCCAAGAATGACCCATTCCACACGGAACCCATTTATGCATCAGATGGGGCTTGCTTTAGCGTGAAATCCCCGTGTTCATGAACACACTGAGCGTGCTCCCTAAGCCAGTGGGTCCCTTGGGCACCAGGAACTGCTTGAGCCCTCAGTCACCTGCTTTCATTTTTTTTTCAAACAATCAAGGGTTTTGATCACACAGATGCTCATGGCACCATGCTAGGATTGAGGAGAAAGGAATGAGAAAGACCATGACCATTGGTGCCCTTGTAAACCTCGTGTCCTGGAAAGTTAGACGCTCACCACCTGCTCCCCAGTCGGTGGGAGTCATAATGATGCTGTGGTCAGGGCGGAGAGCCTGTGTTCCTGGAGCAGCACACAGGAGAGGGAGGCGGCTTCATCCAAGAGGTCCTGAAGGAGGTCCCTGAGGGAAGGACTGTTGATCAGCTCCATTTGCAGGATGGGGGAGAACATTTTAGGTGGTGCGTGTGATGGAGGATGCAGGAGCTGGATCCAAGACGCAAAGCTGGAGTGTGAGGAAGTCGAAGCGGCAGGAGCAGCAGAGTGGAATTTGGGTGGGCCTTGTGGTCCGGGTGGGAAAGCACTGGCTTGTCATCCTTAAGCTGTTGGTGGACGTTAATTTTAGAACAACAGGAAGATGGTGTCTACAGTAGGTCTTGAGTTAGCGTGGGAAGAAGAGGCAGAAAAGCTCATGTATTTTCTTCCTCTAGATAAATTTGTAACTAAAAGCTTTTAAGTCCAAGAAGAGTAGAGTCAGCCCCTAATCCCAGATATCCCCAGAGAGGAAAATCCGCGCCATGAAGACAAACTTGGCTATTCGGCTTGATCTTCCCAAGACCCCTGGCCCTGGCCCTGGGAGAGTGCTCTTTCTCTGCCCTATTTTGCAATGGACTGCTGGGAAGGAAGGTGCAGTCCTTGTCTGCCAGCCAAAGACGCTGTGTGCACATTCCTTTACGTGCACCTCACCGAGACTCTCCCTTCCTCTTCCCGGGGCCCCATCTGTGACTGTTGTCACCTGGCTGGGCAGCCTGCTGGAGAAGAGTCGTGCTTTGGCACCAGATGAATGTCAAGGTTGTTGTCGTGGTGGTTGCTGGCAGGATCATAGTTCCTGAGAAGCAGCCTTCTGAGTCATAAAGCGCAGAGTCACCTCCAGCCCTGATCACACCATTGGAGGAAGAGCTGCCCGTTTCTGAGCCGGGGTCTCTGAAGTAACCTTGCGGTGGCTTGCAGTGGCTTGCGTGCTGCTGGCCTTCACAGGAGGAGTCTGCCTCTGCTCGTCTTTCCAGCATCAGTCTTCGCCAGGATCCCTTTATTTCCTCTCTCACTTGACTTCCTCTTGTTGCACGCTTACCCTGTGCTTTCACACCCTGTCCTCAAATGAGCTGGTCACTGTTCTGCGTACAATAAATTCTGAAAAACAGAATTCAGCTGAGCAAAACAGAACCTGCAGTTTCATTTGAAATTTGATTTGACATCTGATATTTATTCATGATTTGTGCCAGTGACCTTTCCAACACCTTTATTAGATAAATTTCTCATAAAAATTTTCACCTTTTATAAAGCTAGTTATCTAGTAGCCTTCACAGAGGACTCAGGATGAAAACCGGGGCTGTGGCCAGATCTTCGTGCACATTGTGAGAGCTGTCTGCTCTTTCTGTTGCAGAATGCCTACACCTACATGATGGGCGCCTGTGTTATTGTCTTCAGGTTTTTCTCCATCTGTGGAAAGCACGTGAGTACGTCGGGAAGACTCCTAGCAAGGGGCAGGCATGCAGCTCAGCAGCAGAGCACGTGCCTAGTACCTGAGAGGCCCTGGTTCAATCCCCAGCTCCCTAAAGGGAAAGAAAATTCCAGCAAAGGTCATGTAGGCATTGAAGAAAAAGTAGCCAATCGGCTTCTGCTTTCCTGGGTATTTAGGGCTATGGTCAACAAATTACTAGAAATCATAGTTGAGGTTAACAAATACTACATATTAAATCTGCAGCTTAGTTATGATGCTTCCTGCCATTTGTGTAGTTTGATTCATTCTTCCTATTTGCTAAGTGAACTCAGTTATCCATTAAAGATGTCAGCCGTGAGTACAAACCAATGGTCCTTATGAACCAATGGTGTCTTCGTGTCTTCATTTTTATTGTTTTTGTCTTTAATAAAGTTAAGTAACTCTACTGCAAGGACAGGAATATTCAATGACCAACAGTCATGACTCCACCATTGTAGGTTTCTTTCTATTCTTTGTTCTTGTTCAAGGCTGAATTCTATCTGCATGTTTCCTTTTTTGAGATATTATTCCTTTTCTGTTAGTAACATTGTTTCATATATTCATTCCATAGATCATGTAATCCACATATTTAATGTTCAATGGTTGTTTAGTATCATACTGTTATTTAGGTTTGCTTTGAGTCTTCTTGCTCTAGACCCAATATGCATAGTCCTTACAGAGAAGTGGGAGCATCAGAAGAGGAAATGGGAGGTGAAAGGGCTTGGGGTACACTTTTATTAACTTGGCTGAAGACACTGAGCAGGTGCAGTATGAGTGGAATTTTCGGTGCCTGCTGAGTTTTTTTTTTTTTTTTTTTAGAGGGACAGTAAGAGACAGAGAAAGAGAGAATCAATTTTATTTAGTTTTTCACATGGCTTTTGTTGCTCCAGCACTTTGTTGTGTACATGGTGCTGGGGTTCAAACCCGCATCCTCACACATGCCAAGCAAGTGCTGTAACCACTCAGCCACTGCTCCAGCCTTGCCTGGTGGTTTTTGAATAAAGTTTAGATCTAATACCTAATAGGAAGAAACATTCCTATGATACTGTGTCACTCTGGAGCAATCTATTTAAATACTGCTCTCCCCACAGGTCCCATGTGGCTTCCTGTGATAACTGCTCCCTCTCTCTTCATTCCCTGTGCCCCACCCAGGTGACTCTGAAGATGCTCCTCCTAACAGTGGTCGTCAGCATGTACAAAAGCTTCTTCATCATCGTGGGGATGTTCCTCCTGCTGCTGTGCTATGCTTTTGCGGGCGTTGTTCTATTTGGTACCGTGAAATACGGAGAGAACATTAACAGGTTGGTTTGTGTTTCTTTCTACTCATTTATCAAGCAAAGGTTTTTAGTAGCAAAATCTTGAATAGGGACTTTAAAGTGTTTGTCTATTAAAGACTGGAGAGAGGGACTGGAGCAGTGGCTCAGCAGTTACAGCGCTTGCCTGGCATGCGCAAGTACATGAGTTCAAACCTCACCACCACGTGCACAACGAAGTGTCTGAGGAATGAAAGTCACATGAAAAACTAAATAAAAAATTCTTCTCTCTCTCTCTCACTATCCCCTCTTTCTTAAAAAAAAAAAAAGA
Source organism: Aplodontia rufa (assembly GCA_004027875.1). NCBI lineage: Eukaryota > Metazoa > Chordata > Mammalia > Rodentia > Aplodontiidae > Aplodontia > Aplodontia rufa. The sequence goes on along the minus strand of PVKS010007158.1, from coordinate 59,509 downwards.
AATTAAAATAGAATAATAGCCAAAATTTAAATAACATTTTCCAGTTGAAAAACATATGCATGTTTAATTTAGAAGTCTTACAAAATTCAGAATAAAATAAAGCAAAAAGAATTCATAATTCTACCAACACACTGGATTAACCAGTCCTAATTCCAGCCCCTTTTGTATCTATATATGTAGAAAAAATTCTATAACTTTTGGATGACACTATTTTAAGATGACTTTCTTTTTCAGCAAAATGTGACATGAGAACTCCAACGATGATTTTTATGTAGGAAAAATGTTTTTAATTTTTTCTTAAATGTCGTGGGAGCATCTCATGTTTTTTTAAGGTCCTGACACAGTAAAGTGTATGCACATATGCTTTTATGAAGAAATTCCTTGCTATTTGATACAGCAGTACTCCCTTTTGACACCATAGTCCACGTGAAAGGAGAATCTCTGGTCGTTGCTGATGGTTGAGATGAATGGCAGTCAGTCCGTCAGTCAGGGCCATCTCGCGTTGGCCTTCCCAGATGGCTGCCTATGGGCAAGCAGGTATAGGTGACAAGCACGTCACAGGCTATAACCTTTGGAAATAGTAACTTTGCAACCAAATTGTCTGCAAAACCCACCTGTTTTGGTGGTGACAAATCGTACTACTTCATGACGATCACTACCATTCACATTTTGGGTTTTTTTTTTTATTTTCTCTTAAATTAGGCATGCAAATTTTTCTTCAGCTGGCAAAGCTATTACTGTACTATTCCGAATTGTCACCGGCGAAGACTGGAACAAAATCATGCACGATTGTATGGCAAGTATCTGCTCATCACTATCAGAGCCTGCACTTAGAATCCGCATGACACCTGTTGGCCGCACAGTATTGGCGGTGTGGTCCTTGTCCAGGCTGTGTCCATTCTATAAATCCTGGCCTTTTGGTCCCTGTGTTGCGTCCCTTTAGATTGCAACGTAAATGCAGGGGAATAATCAACTGAGCTCAGCTATTGTGGTTTCAGTCAACAAGTACTGTTATATGAGCATCGTTCTGTCCCTCCCACCTTTGACATTTTGGCAGTCAAAGGAGGGCCACTTGTTTCACTGAATGCATCAATGGACAGTGAATTCGCTGAGCCCCTGGTTGTCATGAGCTGAGTGCTCGGACTTCAACAAGTCCGGGGAAGCTGTCATCAAGCGCTCTCAATCATTCTTTGTTTGGTAGCCTGCCTTGTCTGGGCTAATTCCCTACCATCCTTCTGGTCTCAGTTTACGCCTCGATTCCTTCAAGTGTTTCGCCCTGAGCCCAAACTGTGGGCCATATGTTCTGACAACACTCTAAATTTCTCCATTGCAGGAAGTATCACAACTTGAGGGGATTATTGGCTTAAATTGTTTAACTTCACTTCCCTCTCACCTTCCAGATCAATACTGTCCTATAGAAATTTCTGCAGTGGTGGAAATTTGTATTGTCCCATCCCAGAAACTATTAGCAATACATACCTACTAAGCCATTGAAATGTGACACGTGGGACCTAGAAACTGAATTTACATTTCATTTTACTTAATGCTATTGAGCATAAATTTATTCAGATTGCCCCCTGGAGCTGGTGGCCCTTATGTTGCACCGTTCCCCACTGGACTGTCACCAGCACTGGGGGGACAGGGCTTACATCTTTCTTATTAGTCCATCTCCAACACCTGATCCAAACCTAGCCCATGATAAGAACTGGAGAACTTCATGCATGAATAAGAGACAGAAGTTACCAAATCAAATATAACCCAAAAGGAAGAACTGAATAAATTCTAAATAAAAGTTCCAGTAGAATGCTGTAGGAATATAGAAGAAAGCTGAGAGGCCCAGGACAGTTTCTTAGGGTGTTGACATTTTAATGGGCCCCTAAAGATGAACCTGACAATAATCAAGAATACAAATAACACTAAATGTTGGCAAGACTGGGGGGGAAAGGGGACACTTACACATTGTTGGTGGGACAGCAAACTGGTACAACCACTCTAGAAAACAGTATGGAGGTTCCTCAAAAAACTAAGAATGGATCCACCATTTGAGCAAGCTGTGCCACTTCTTGGAATTTGTCCAAAGGATCTAAAATCAGCACACTATAGTGCTGCAGCCACATCGATGTTCATAGCAGCACAATTCAAAACAGCTAAGCTATGGAACCAACCAAGGTGCCCCTCATCTGATGAGTGGATGAAGAAAATGAGGCATACACACATAATGGAGTATTACTCAGCCATAAGGAAGAATGACATTATGTCATTGGCTGGCAAATGGATGGAGCTGGAGGATATCACGCTAAGTGAAATAAGCCAGCCTCAAAAATCCCAAGGTTGAAAGTTCTCTCTGAACTCACTGCAGCTAACCCAAAATAAGGAAAAGAGCAGAGGAATAGAAAAGGTGAAGGAAATGGAGGAAGGAGGAATGAAATAGGAAAGTTTGTAGAAGGAATCAGATTTCACTTTCTCATGTTCACATATGAACACATCATAGTGAATCTCATCAACATGCATTTCAACAAGTCACTAAATTAAAAAAAAATAGTAAATAACAGAAAGACCAGTAGAGGAGAGGGGAAGAGAGCAGGGTGGTGGGTGTGTGGGGAAATACTGAGTCATGAATTATAGAATGTTACACTACATGCTTCTATAAAAATGTCAGTGTTCATCCCATTGTCAAGTGTGTCTAACAAGAACAGGTGGTGGGAGGAAGGGAGGGGAAGGGGAAAACCTGGAGACTGAATTAGAACAAGTTAAACTCCATGCTTTTATAATTATGCCATAGTATAATCTTATGTCATGTATACCTGAAAAAAAAGAAGAACCAATTGAAAAAAAAGATAATTACCCAAGTCTTGTGCCATCCCAGTGCCCTGTAATGATGCCCAGGAGTATGATCACTACTTATGCAATTTGAGTGTGAGCTTGCTGTGGATAATCTTCCTTCCTTAATCTTAACCCATTCCTCAAGTCAGAAACACTTTAAATGCCTTTTTATTTGACTTTCTGTGGTTTGGTCATAGTGTCCACTGACCACTTGGGACCAGTGGAGCGGGTAGAAAGAATGTCTGGTGGAGGAAGCCAGTTCATTTTCATTATGCTCCTTACAATGGCAATGAACTTGATATTCCACAGGATTAAAGGCATAACACAAATGAAGTACTCTTTTCAGCTTCTGCTATGGATGACGTACCCAGTGTACCTGACTTTGCAAGATGACTTTAAAGTTAATTCTATTCTGTGTGGTAAGGAATAGGTTCACCAACAGTCAGCGGAAATTGGTGTGCTTCTCTCTTCTTTCTCCCTGTAATACCCCGCAGGTTCAGCCCCCCTTCTGCACTCCAGATGAGTTCACCTACTGGGCGACAGACTGTGGGAATTATGCAGGAGCTCTTATGTACTTCTGTTCATTTTATGTCATCATCGCCTACATCATGCTAAATCTGCTCGTAGGTAGGTGATGCTCGTTAAGTATTTTTTCATCCACTTGAACTCAGGTACTTACATAATTATGTACAATTTTCAAGTAATTACCCTGGATTGCTTGGGGCGGGTGTTTCATGGCATTAATTATAAATTGTTGCCTCTAGATACAGCAGCTGAAAAGGCCTTTCAAAGGCATGAAAATGACAGTTGATTGCAATTTCAAGAGTTGGACTATTTATTATGATCATTAATTTCTAAAGAACTCTCCACGTAGACAAAGTTGAACAAATATCAGAAAGGGCTACCTTCACAGCCTCAAAATATCACATTTTTGTTTTTGAAAGATATGTGTTGTTCACCTAGGCGTGGGGCCACCCAGAACCCAATATGGCCTTTAAGAGTTGCCCTGGAACTCTCAACTAAGAGTGACAGCCAGCTTGAAGGTCCATGTGCTCAGAAGTGTGTTTGTGCAAAAGATCCTCGTGTTTTCAAAGGCGAGAACTGCATCAACAGCTCGGTCCAGGTGTAAAACATGCCAACTTGCAAACCTTACTAAAAGCACTTTAAAAATTGGGGATGATAAAATCCATTATTTAGAATAGCTATTTGACTTTTTCTTAAAAAAAATGATGTACTAGGATAATTGTCTAACTTCTGAATTTTTCTCCTTTCTTTTTTTTCTTATTTCAGCCATAATAGTAGAGAACTTCTCCTTGTTTTATTCCACCGAGGAGGACCAGCTTCTAAGCTATAATGATCTTCGCCACTTTCAAATCATATGGAATATGGTGGATGATAAAAGGGAGGTAGGAGAGCAGGTCCTTATTTCGAGTCCTACCCCTTAGAGACCTGCTGGCTGGCATGTCTCAGATGTTGAAGTTATCTGTGGTCAGCAGTTGACACATACCGAATTCCAAATGGCCATTGGTGGCTTGCAGAAAGCTGTCATTGACAATTCACCCAATATGCTATTTGGGGAGAGGGACAGAATATTTCCTCCTCTTGTGCTTCCCAAGCATGAACCTCCTGTTCAGACTCTCAGAAGGCTGGGAAAGAGAGGATGCCAAAGAATCCCTGAAGGAATCGGCCTGGGCTCGGGACAGGAGAAGGGGTGACATTGAGACCACAAAAGTGATAGGATATTACAGACTCACAATCACCTCAACCTGGAGCTGTCATGCTGATTAAGGATGCAAAGGGGTTATAAGTGTAATCCAGAAGTGTTACTTTGAGCTCTTTCTGACTTATATAAATGCTTTAACCATAAAACTTACCCAAAATTTCAGCATTAGCCAGAGCAGCAGCTGCTCCCTCCTCCTCCCACTTCTCTTCCCTTTCTATCCTATCAAATGCTCAGGCACAGATCTAGGGGCACAGGTGATAGAGCCGCAAATAAGATAGGAGGTCCTGTACTGCCAGAGATTCTGCTTTCATAGGGTGAAGCAAAGGAGAAAAGGTGAGCTAAGTTACTATTCATAGTATGGGTTGAGCATCGCAGTCCAAAAATCCAAAATGCTCCAAACTCCTAAATTTCTGAGCATTAACATGGTGCCATGAATGGACAGCTCCACAGCTGACTTCATGTGACAGGCCACAGTCAAAATACAGGTACACTTAAAACATTGTGTAAAATTGCCTTCAGGCTACATGTATAAGGTATGACAGATAAATGAATCCCATGATTAGACTTGGGTCTAGTTCCCATGACAGCTCATTATACCAGTTATGCAGATATTTCCAAATCTGTAAAATAAATCCAAAATTTAAAACCCTTCTGGTATCAAGCATATTGCATAAGCAATACTCAACTTGTAATAGTTCATGAAGTCCTTAGTACTTTGAAGAAGGTGAATGGCAGAGTCGTGAAGCCAGGATAGATGGTGCAGCAGGGATGGTCATGCAGGCCCATTTGAGGAACGACAATTTGACCTCATATCAGAAAACCAAGGGAAACATTGGAAAATCCAGGAAAGATCCAAAGGTGGTCTCAGGAAGAGTCAATGGGGAGTGCAGACCAAGGGGCCAGAGCAGGCATTGCGGATGACAGGTCCTGGACACAGCCCGCTCCACCCTCTTTGTTCTCTCTTTGGTGGCTCCCTGCCCTGGGCTATGGTCCCTTGGGATTTTCTTCCAGGATAGTAGCATATGCATGGGCCCCTGGCCCAGCTCTTTTGCCTGGGTCCTCTCGTGCCTCCAGGACTGTTGGCTGCCCACGGAAGCCTGCTTTCATCTAATGCACATAGGGAAGACCACACCCCTGCTCATGTAGAGATGGCAGTGACTGACAGGAAGCCAGGGCCTCCAGTGTTCACCCAGAGACACACAGGGCTGGCATGGCAGGATGTAGACCTCCAGGGCAACCATGCCTCATGGAGTCTCAGGGTCCAGATCTGCTCTGACCCAGGAGGAAGGCGGAGCTGGGAGCACCATTGGCTTGAATGTAGCTATTGTCATCATGGAGAAGTCTGGAAAAGGAGCTATATTTCAACGCAAGAACGACGTGTAATAAACGTTAGCAAGTTCCCAGCATCTGGAGTATGTGTGTGCACTGCCACCGTTTGGCAGGTGTAACTGACCCATGGGGTGTGAGTTGGGGCAAGAGTCTGGCTGAGTCAGGAGCCCTAAGTGTTGGCTCCAGGGGAAGGGCAGGGAGCTTTCCAGGCCTCCTGGCTCTGCAGGCTGTGATGGGATCCTATAGGGCCAGCAAAGCCCCAGCAGAAGCACCCTCCTGAGCCTTTCATCTCTTCCATGCCCCTAATTCCACCCCTGGGGGCCTCCTGGTGACTCACCAGCTCCTGTACTGTCACCCAGGGCGTGATCCCCACATTCCGCGTGAAGTTCCTGCTGCGGCTGCTCCGCGGGCGGCTGGAGGTGGACCTGGACAAGGACAAGCTGCTGTTCAAGCACATGTGCTACGAGATGGAGCGGCTGCACAATGGCGGTGATGTCACTTTCCATGACGTCCTGAGGTACCTGACGGGTTTCCACGCACAGGGGCACAGCACTGAGCCGAGCCCAGAGACTCAGCTGTGAGTCTCAAAGGACTTGTGAATACAATTAACAGAGACATCCAAAGCCCTTAACCACGTTGCTGTGGTTAAGGAGGGTGACACTGCCCAGGCGTGACGTGCACCTCACACACGAGGGGTGGGAAGCCGTGGCCTGGCATCCAAGAAGGGACAGGAAGAGGGTACCCGGAGAGGACACTCCTACCCTTCCTTCTGCCATGGGGGAGCTCCCTGAAAGTTATGTGACTTGCTCACGGTGATGTGGCTCTGCGGCAGAGTGGGGACTGGAATCCACAGCTTCTCACTCAGAAAGGTCAAGTCCTCCTGACCTGCTCTGTAATGGTCACCCCTGGTCAGTTGAAACACATTTTCCAGGCACCCAGCCAGGACAAAGGGTCAAACTGTGGTTCTGCCTTTCCTGGTCCCTGAGAGGCGTCTTATGGGTCCTCTTTAGGTGGCTATAATGAAGTGCCATCAACTGCGTGGCTTAGACCCTATGGATGTCTTGTCTCATTTTCTGGAGGCTGGATGTCTGAGGTCAAGGTGTTGGCAGGGCTGGTGAGGGAGAATCTGTTCCAGGACTCCTCTGAGATTCTGGTGGTTTCCTGGCAAGTTTTAGCTTGCAGAAGCAGCACCCCCGCCTCCGCCTTCATCTTCATACGCTGTTCTCTCTGTGTGTGTTTGTGTGTGTGTGTGTCCTTTTATAAGGACACTAGTCACTTTGGATTGGGATCCTGGCCTGCTCTCACCTTAGCTCAATGTGTCTGCTGTGACCTCTTTGCAAACGAAAGCACATCATGAGGTGCTAGGGATCGGGGCCCCAACATACCTGTTTTTGGGAGAAACAGTGAACCCATAACAGCTTCTTAAACAGGTGCCCATAAATAAAAATTCAGATGTGTGCAACCTGCAAGAGATAGCAATTATTTTCGTTTTCAATACTCACTCCCTTCACGATGAACGTAGCGATGAAGCACAGCAGCGTTAGCAACGATATCTATGATAGCTGCATCTTGCATCTTTGTCGTTAGAGGAAACTGTTGATATTTTCAGGTCAGGTTGCTGACTGCCTTGGCTATATTTTTGCTTTGTAACTAGGGATTGAACTCAGGGGGCTTTACCACTGAATGACATCCCTTTTTTCTTTTTAATTTTGAGACAAGGTCTTGCCAAGTTGCTTAGTGCCTCACTAAGTTGCTGAGACTGGCCTCAGACTTGCAATCCTCCTGCCTCAGCCTCTCGAGTTGCTGGGATTACAGGCATGCACCACACCCAGCCTTGGCTGGTTTCTTAAAATAGCATTCATGCTTAGCTGTACTTCTGACTTATAGTAGTCATTTGACCTCAGCTAGATTGTATTATAAAATGGAACAATAAAAATGGATTTGTGGTGCTAGACCACAACCTTTGTAAAGGAAGCGTAGGGGTATTGACTTTGCTAAGTCTCTTTCTATCATGGAGGATGAAAGAGCATTTGCCCTCATGTTTGAGGAATGTGTTTTAATATATTTGGTTCCCTTATAATAACATGTTTGACCGGAAGTAGCTGTGCAGTTTTTGTGTCTGAAACTCGGGGAGCACCCAGCTATACAGAAATTCACTTATGATTAGAAGATAAAAAGAGATTGGATCTGAGCAGGAAGGGCCTGGGGAAACATCTCTCCATTTTCCCACTCACCACTCTCAGGTCTTCCAGGAACAAGCTAAAAAGCAGAAAGAGGGGACAGAACATGCACATGAATTGCAGGCTGTCATCTCTCCCAGAATGTCACTTAGTCTTTTCTCCCACTGACAAATTGTTTTGGGCTGCACATGAGGGATGGAGATGCACTGTCGTCATTAGTAATTAGCATTCAGCCTGCGTTGGTCAGCTTTCCGTTGCTGTGACAAAGTGCCTGACAGCTCACAGGAGAAAATATGCATTTTGGCTCATGGTTCCAGAGGCTTCAGTCAGATGCCATTGCTTTGGGCCTGAGGTGAGGCAGAACATCATGGTGGAGGAAAGATGCTCATGGCAGCCAGGAAGGAGAGGGAAAGGACGAAGGGGCTGGGGACAGGAAATAACCTTCTAGGAAACGCCCCCAGGAACCTCCCACCTCCAACCATCCATCCCCTGCCTTCAGTTTGCAGCTCCTCCAGGACATTCAGCTAGCAGTGGATTAATCTGCTGGTGAGGCCAGAGCCTCCTGATCCAATCCCTTTCAGGAGCCCCACCTCTGAACACTGCTGCATTGGGGACCAAACTGTCAACACATGGGCCTTGGGGGACATTGCAGACCCAAACTGTAACTTGACCTCTTTGGAATACAGGTGGTGCATGTAGTAAAAAGGGACCAAGACAAAATCAGCGGTGGCAGTGCCCCCTGCCTGCCCCTCTTGCCAGCCAAGCAATGCTGACTCTTGATTCGTCAGGAAATAGGGGGAAAGCAAACGCTCTTTTATCCTCCATGATAGAAAGGGACTTAGCTAAGTCAATACCCCTACGCTTCCTAGAACCTCTGTTCTGTGATTTGGACTCTATTGGTGGCCTTGTGCTCACAACGGGGCTGAGGGAGACCCTGGGGATGTTCCACAGCCTGCTGCAGGATGGGGATCTCTTCTCCTAGGGCCGTGGACCCCTTGGTCCTGACACTGTGACTGCCTTCTGGCCCTGAGCCCCAGCACTACACATCAACTCTGTTAGCCTCACGCACCACTGTTTGGGCCCAGTGAGCCAAAGGGTAAATGGAGGTGCTGATGTTCAGCCTCTAAGGAAGATGCAGAGGGATAAATGAGATGGCTCAAGAAGGAGAGGGGCCAAGGCACCCACGGTGCACAGCCAAGCATAGTAACCACCTCTGACGGAGCTAGCTGGGAAGAAGTATGGAGGGAGCAGAGACTCCAGAGAAAGTTCTGGAGTCTGTACTTCCGCAGCTGGGAAAATAGACCACCACCTACCCTGGATCTTCCTTGTATAGGCTCTTAGATAGCACTTAGTATTAAAAGGATCTCCTACTTTAACTCATTTCATCTCTCAGCAAGCTAGGTACAGTGACACTCCTCCTTTAAAGGCAGGGATGGGAGATGCAGAGGTGACATGAGTAGCCCCAGTCGCCCGGCTGATAAGGGGTGGCGTCACACACTACCACTGTGGGTGAGAGTGATGTGATGTCCTCTCTGGATCTGGAATCATCTGAACCCAGATGAACCAGACCTGGGACTGCTCTTCTGTCCCCCTCCCCGCCAGCATGCTCTCCTACCGGTCCGTGGACATCCGGAAGAGCCTGCAGCTGGAGGAGCTGCTGGCGCGGGAGCAGCTGGAGTATACCATCGAGGAGGAGGTGGCCAAACAGACCATCCGCATGTGGCTGAAGAAGTGTCTGAAGCGCATCCGAGCCGTGAGTGAGCCTCAGGGTCCAGGGCTGGGTTCCTGCCTCATCAGAGAAGGGGAGGTCGAAGGAAAGAGCCCCGTGAATCACGGGCGCAGAACCCCTGTGACCAGCCTGACACTCCTCTGAGACTTTCTTCCCCTCCAGCAGCCGGATGCTGCTGTGAACCTTAACTCCGGTGCAAGGTCAGCCTTATTCCCTTCAGCCACCGTAACAGGTTTCAAATGAATCACATTCTCATAAAATAACATGAAGACGAGAAAAGAAGTTTATGGATAGTAAAATATTTATAAGCTCAACTGCACAAAACTCCAAAAAGGTCTACTGAGACTGAGTTTACAAAACTCCTTTTAAATTGCTGCTAAAAATTCTGGCATTGCATTGATGATGTTTTTTGGTCCGTAAAGACCACTTCTCGTGGGATTTTAATGATCTCTTTGCTGCTGCCTGAACTATAAGCTTATAGGAGTCTCTAACTCATAAATGAATGAACATATACTGTATCAGCATATGCTACTCAGTCTCTACTAGGTAATTACTTTTATGAATGCTTTTGACTTATCATTCACACGCAGAGAAGAAAACCAACCTTGTCCCCAAACACTTAATACATGGCAAAAGCTCATGTAAGTTTTTTGGTTTCTGTGTGTGTTTGGAGTTGGGGGTACTAGGGATTGAACCCGAAGGTGCTCTACCACTGAGCTACATCCACAACCCTTTGCATTTTTTATTTTGAGACAAGGTCTTGCCAAGTTGCTGAGGCTGGCCTCCAACTTGTGATCCTCTTGCCTCAGACTCCTGAGTTGCTGGGATTACAGTCATGCGCCACCATACCCAGCTATATAAGGCTTCTGTTTTTAAATTCCGTGCTGCAGAACAAAAACATCAACTACAGAAACATGCATTTCTATTTGAGGAGAAAAGGTTCCCAGAGAAAAGAAACCACGGGCTCCTCTGCTGAGGCCAACGCCCAACGCAACACAAGAGCAGCCAGCCCAGTGCTGTGACACACAGGGAGTCCTGGCTTCAGTGTGCACCAAGACCGACTGGCCTGCTGGACCGGCCTAGTGGGTGGGCCTGCAAAGTCCAGAACCTAAACTGGGAGTAAAGCTTTCCTCGTCCACCCAACCTCTCTGCCACTTACAAATTGCAGGAAAGGGAGAGGCACATCAGCTTAATGAGCTTATAATAAATTGAGGAGGGAAAAAGTAGAAAACACAGGCTAGTGTCAATGAGCATAACCAAGCTGATTGTCATGCAAAATAAAGGCAAGCCCTGTTTTCTGTGGTCTAACTGGTCATGGAAGTTAGTTCCAGATCCTTGTTTGGAAGTTCCCAGGAGGTCTCTAGCCCTAGAGCTTTGGTTGGGGAGGAGAAAGTGGGACTTGTGTGGGGGTGGGGTAGGGGCTGCTGGGCTGCTTTTCTGTTACTGAAGGGACAGTGTCCGCCCACAGAAGCAGCAGCAATCCTGCAGCATCATCCACAGCCTGCGAGAGAGCCAGCAGCAAGAGCTGAGCCGCTTCCTGAACCCGCCCAGCATCGAGACCACCCAGCCCAGTGAGGACAGCAACGCCAACAGCCGGGACCACAACGTGCCACCCAAGGTAGGGCCTGTGGGTCCGGACGACACCTGTGGCTTTGGCCTTCAGGCTTCAGTTGTGGTCAGTTCAAAAGGTCCTTATTTGTCCGGTGGGCTCGCCAGCTTTCTGTCGCTGTGACAGAATCCCTGAGACAAGGAGCTTAGAAGGAGTACAGGCTGCTTTTGGCCCATAGGTTGGGAGATTTTAGCCCATGGGCAGTTGGCTCTGTCCCCTTGGGCAGCCCATCCTGGTGGAGTATATGGATTTCTATGGCAGAAAGAGAAAGAGAAAGAAAGCACCAGAGGCCAGGGCCCTGGTGCCCTCCAGCGACATCCCCCATGCCCTAACTTCCCTCCGCTGGGCCCTGCCCTCTAAATGTTCCACCACCTCCTGATGGCGCTACAGGCTGGGGACCACGCCTTTGACACATGGCTTTAGGGAGACGTTCACCATCCAAACTGGAGCAGGTAGATACTAAAAAACGTTAATGCCCGAACTTAACTCTGGGCTCTTTCGTTTGTAGCGAAGGCCTGCATGCCCGAGGACGGCTTACGTGAGGCTGCAGCCTGAGCGTTTCTTCCCCTCCGAAGTCATAGAAATTTGAGGGCCAGCCAGGGCGAGCGTTTGCACGTGGCTTTCAACCTCCTTCACGAATCACACTCAAAAGGGGTTCGTACTTCCTTAGTTGAGCATCCGAGGAGCACACACATTCAGGAAGATTAAGGAGCTGCTTCACTGCAACCCAGAGGATTTTCATTTCCAACCTCAATGTACACAGCTACAAAACATCCCAGGCACCACCAGCATCCTGGGGAGCCCTGCGTGTGGGACACAGCTGGCAGGGGTGTCCTGCCCCTTTATGAGGTCCCACTTATGATTTTCAGCTAGCCACACGGTGCCTGCCCAGCCTCTGTACAGCACCCGAGCTTGCGTGTGACCGCACAGTAATGGGCCAAGGACAGACCCGGGCAGGATGGGAGCTCAGGAGACCCTCTCCTGCCCGGCCGTTTCATGTGGATTTCCTGTTGTGGGCTCCCTGAAGTATTTCAGGATAATTAGAAGAGTCTACATGTTCCCAGCACATAGCGATGGCAAACGCTGAGAGGAGAGAAATGCAAATCACCCTGGTTCACCCTCACCGTGTCCACGTACGGAATCCTCACATCAGACCCCAAACAGATGTACAAATATTGCCAATGAAAACTGTCATTAAAAACAAGAGTGTGACTTCCTTTTGTCATAAATATGCACAAATAGAACATGTCAAGTGAAGATGTTCTCTCAAGAAGAAGAAAGAGCCGTGACTTCCTGATTCTTCTCCCACGCAGGCCAGCAGCCAGCAGCAGCTCCTGAGCCCCACTCTGTCAGACAGGGGAGGAAGCCGGCAGGACGCATCCGAGACCGAGAAGCCTCAGCGGAAGGTCGGCCAGTGGTGTCGCCCGTCGGGTAGGTCACGGCTCATTTCTCACTGATGGGGGCTTTAGCAGTGTTTACCCCCCTCCTGTGTTTCAGGCCTTGAATTTCAACATGTAGGTCTGTTAGTCAGCTCCCTGTTACTGTGACCAGTACCGAGATAGTCGACCTTAAAAAGAGGAAAAGTGTACTTTGACAGTTTTGGAGGTTTAGTTGGCCCGTTGCTTTTGGGGCTGTGACAAGGCCCCAAGCCATGATGGAAGCATATGGTAGAGGAAGTCGCATGCTCTGTTATTGCCAGGAAGCAAAGAAAAACTGCTGTGGGTGTAGTTCAGGGGTAGAGCTCTTAGCAGGCATGCACAAGGCCCTAGGTTTGATCCCCAGCACCGGAAAAAAGAGGCAGGCAGGCAGGAAGGAAGGAAAGAAGAAAGAGAGGGAGGGAGGAGAAAGAGGAAGAGATTGGCTGGTGTCCGGTATTCACCTCCTAGGGCACAATAACCTAGGACCTCCCAGCATGCTCCACCTCTTACAGGTCCCACCTCCTCTTAATGGCACCAAGCTGGAAACCAAACCTGTAGCACATGGGCCTTTGCAGAACATTCCAGATCCAAACTGTAGCAAGGCCCATGTCTAATTGCTTTCAAACAGTGAAAGAATAAAAAAACATGCATCCCCTTATCAAAAATGTTCTTTTCAAAATAACTTCTCTTAGCTGTCATTTTCGCTACCATGGCTGAGAGGGAACTTGTTCAAAAGTGGGCTGTGTGGCAGCCGAGGTCCGGAAAGGAAGAGGAACGTGTCCAAGGCTTCCCGCGTGGGTTCAAGGCATCTCTCGTGCGCAAAATCTCTTTACTCTAAGGAGGAACGGGCAGATGTGATCGTTCAGAGGACACCATCAGGCTCTCACAGACACAGGCCCCTGCTCTGTCTCCACACGTACTAGGTCACCGTGCGGCTCACTGACTTAGTGCAGTCTGCGTCACCTCAATAACGGTGATGGTGATGATCACACACTCCTGTTGTGCTTACTGCGCCAGTCGCTGTCCTGAGTGTATTCCTTATGTTGCTTCATTGACTCTCACAACTCTATCATTTCCAGACTTTGGACTAAAGGAAAGAATTTTCTTTTAGAGGAACATGGGGTGTGGGAAAGCCAGGACAGTCGCATTAAGGGCATGGTGCGGGAGAGCAGTGCTAAGCACAGCCAGCGTCCTCGGCACATGGTCTTCTTTAGAGAACGGAGCCCAGTAAAGCAGGGCTTCCTCCTGACCTTGAACTGTGCCCCAGCTTCAGCCCAGTCCGCGTGAGAAGATGCATGATGTGGCAGAGTCTTCTCAGCATATTTGTTCCACAGTGAGATTTACCTATTGAGGCTGGAGATGTTCCATCACTCTTAAAGCCACAGCCTAGGATACTGTCTTTTTCTATATCCAGGAGCTAGTTTACTCTTCAGGGAGGAGAGGAGACCTACTGTCAACTGCTTTGGGGAAAGCCAGGAGTGATGGGAAACAAGATTGAGTGGGGGGTCCAGGACATGAAAAGCCTGAAGCCACTGGCTGAGTAGGTTCAACTTCATTCTCTAGGGAGCGAGCAAACTGTAAAGACTCCTGAGCAAGAGGTGAACCTGACGTCTGTCCTTCTAGGTGTTGGTATGGCAGAGAGGCAGGTTCCAAGCCGGAGGATGTTACTGCAGTCTGCACATAGGGTGATGAGGGTGTGGACCACACTGGAGGCCTGGACACTGCAGGCACATGTTGGAGAGACCTGGGGGAGAATGCTCCATCCTTGGTATCCACTGAAATGTCAAAAGTGCCTCCAGTGGTCTCTACCCACATAACCCAAAGCCAAAAGTGGTGCTAAAAATGCTACTGAGGACATGCTGAGTCTGTAGAGCCAAAGAGAAGCCAACGAAGCACCAAGTGTCATGCTATCCACTTCCTAAGTCACCTCATGGCATCTGTTTTAATCCTCTCAATAGCACAATGAGCACACTCGCATTCTCTTCATTTTATAAAGGAGACAACTATTCAGAGTGGTGTGAACTTGTTCAGGACTTCATACCTACAGGTTAAAAAGTGGGACCTAAGACAATGACTGTGGGACCCTAAGCTACGTCACACACCCTCACTCCATTGTCATCCACCACACTCTCCTTCCTTTTCCTTTGTTGTTTCCTTACACGCACACACTAACGAACACCAGCTCACACATGTCTGTGACACTTCCGTTTACCCACTGGAACTTTTAGTGATTTTCTGCTTTTCGTAATTATCTCAAAGTGAGGCGGCAAGCAGCATATCTTCCCGAGTGCTATTATCAGCTGTCCATGAGGACAGTTCTGGGAATAGGACTCAGGAGGCCAACACATTTCAGCTGCGAATGTCATGGTGTCCCAGGAATGGTGGCAATAGTGAGGCTGCACCAAGTGGCTCACTGGATCCCTGTTGATTCCGCAGACCCCAGTCTACCAAGCCAGCCACCGCCTGCCATCACCTTCCCGTGCGGAGAGAGGATAAAAATGAAATCCGTAGTGTGCAAGATGAATCCCGTGACGGACGCAGCCTCCTGCGGCTCTGAGGTGAAGAAGTGGTGGACGAGGCAGCTGACTGTGGAGAGTGACGAGAGCGGGGACGACCTGCTGGATGTTTAGGTGGGAAGCAATGTAGAAGGAGTCCCGTGGGGAAAGCTGCCTGCGGATATTTTCATTTCCGTCCAGCGTGCAGCCCACAACCGATGTATAACCTAATTCCAACTGGGCGGAGATGTTTTTAGTTGGTGTTCGTCCTGCCATAGGGAGGCATGAAACCCATTCTTTCAGAGCTGGGTATGATGGATATGATCACGTATCCAAGAAAATTGGGGACTGCGGGTGCGGCTCAGTGGTAGAGCACTGGCCTAGCATTCACGAGGCCCTGGGCTAGATCCCCAGCACCAGAAAAAAAAGAGAAAAGAGAATGCTGGTATTGATAACATTAGAAACTCTACCAAGAGCAGTTGTAGATCGTTCACAACTCTGTAAAAAGGTGTATATTTATATGTGTTCCCATGCATCCTTACTACCCGCTAAAAGCGCTAACTAAGCCCAGCGTGGCTGCTGTTTAGGTGACAGCAGCCACAACTTTCCGTCACTTTTCTCACATTTCCACTAGAATTACTTTTCTTGGGAGAATTTATGGTCAATGATTGATCCGAAAAGGTCAGCACTGAGCTCATGCCTAAATGACAGTAGTTTCACAGACTGCAGATTTGGAATCTTAACAAGCACATTCTTTTTCTCATGCTATTTTTCAAAAATATCCACAGTATCATTGAAAGTCAGAAAAAAATGGATTTCTGTCTTTGGTTACTCTAAGATATTAGCATCTGCTTTTAAGAAGACTGAATGTGCAGGGTCCAGGCAAAGGAAGTGACCTCAGTGCTTATCTGTTTAAAACAAACCTGTAGATAAATCACTTGAGGGACTTGGAGATGCAAAAATGCTAAGCTTCTTAAAAAGTCCTTTAGTAACTGACTTTAGCAAAAACAGTGAAGCTATGACTCAGCTTATTAAAAATGTTTGCGTGTGTGATATTATCACTGGCTTCATTTCTCTGGCCATAAATCAACCAGGACATGATGGTTTGATCCCAACACCTCATGACTATGTTAGGTTCAAAGTGAGTTCTGTGCTACTGGGACCTCCTATGGAGATAATGGTGCCCTGCAAAATCTTCTGAGTCCCCAGTTGTGGTGACCCATGAATTAACTGCATTTTTGTTCAACCATCAGTGTCCATGTCCTCTGGGCAAACAAGAAACACAAAATAATTAGCAAGTACTGTTGGGTCCTTGGGCTGGCTCAACCCAGCAGAACTGAATTGGGGTCTTGATTTTATTATTGATTGGAGAATTACTGCTCAGATTAATTTTAACAGATTGATCATCTAAGAATCCCTTCCTGCCCACGTTGCTTTATGACCTCTTTTTTTCTATTTAACATTCTTCAAATAGCCAAATACCACATTCCTTCTGAATCACAAAGATAACACAGTGGCGCCTGTCTGTTGTTCAGCTGGTGAATTGTGCCTGTGAGATAATGGGCATTCGGGTCAGTGCAACCACAAGGGTCTTATTTGGGTCTGTGTTCACTTGGAGTTTACTTTTTGTATATAAAAAAGGTAAAATAAATATTGGATTTGTAGAAGAGTTTACCCTGAAGTGGTCGTTTTTAAGCCCCTTTCTTGTTTCCTCGGGAGGACTAGGTAGCGCGAACTTTGCAAACCCTCTTTTGAATATTCAGTCCATAACTGACTGGCAAAAATTCTGCCGCTATTCATTTCAGCTCAGTTCCGTGAGCCAGAATGTCCCTTTATGTTCATGCTGATAAGGCTGAGTGAGAACCATGTGCCTTCTAAGCCCAGGATCACTAAGAAACAGAGAAGGCAGGACCATGGCCAGGGCACAGGTCTACCAGTGCTGGATGAAAACAGGAGTTTGGGGGTTTGGGATTTTCTTGTTTTTGTTTTTTATCACTCGAATGATGCAGCTTCACTCTCACAGAGCTGCCGAGCCATCCTCCAACTCTGTATTTCATGTTGGGGGAACATTTTTCACGCCGCAGTGAAGCAAGGACAGAACAGCAATGCATTTAAAGCCATAGCACCCTCCACATTCAACTAAGTGGCGCTGTCAAATGCTTCCTGTGGGGACTCACCTCTGCAAATTTCCTGAAGAAATTTGAGCAGACAACAAGCCAGGGAAGATAGGTGCCACCCTCTTTTAAATTTTACCCCTCACGGGGCCAAAACAGTGCCTTGGCATACACAAGGATATGGGTTCAAACCCCAGCACCACATATACAACCAAGTGTCAGAACAACAAAAGCCACACGAGAAACTAAATAAAATTGATTCTTCCTCTCTCTCTCTCTCTCTCTCTCTCACACACACACACACACACTGCCCCACTTTAAAAAAATAAATACATATTTTTACTCTTCAACATGTGAACATACACATAATCCAGTGGTGTGGATGGGAGAGCTGAGGCCACAGTGTTCCCTGGTCCTTCAGGAAGCCAACCACTGATACCAATCCTGTCATCTTGCCACCCATTGCCTTTAATTAAGGAGGTGTCTGTTCTAAGGGCACCAAAAAGCCTAATGGATGGAATACTTGATGTGGGGTCCCCAAGAGAGAAGAGGCCACACATGCAGTGCCCACATGGCCATTCAAGGGAGTCAAAGGAGCGGGAGGTACATAATGGCGGGGCCGGAGCCATTCACTGTGTTCTGAGTGATGGCTCCAGACTGATGCCCATCAGCAGTGACTGGCTATTTGTGCCCTGCCCATACCAAATAAGTAAGGACATGCGGAAGAAGAAAGACTACTAGAATGCTTGGCACAAAAGCCCTTTCCAAGCATTTGGCTGGGGTGTTTCTTGGTTGGGAGGGCGCACCGTGGTTTTTAATATGCTGTCTTTCAGCCGCACTCTTCCTCCAATGGACTCTGTCAAAGGATCCCAAAGCTTTAACTGAGTAAGGCAGAACAGCCCTAATGGAAGTTGAAGGGGCGAAGATAAGAACCCCATTCACAGGGTCTCTTCTTAGCTATCATTATGAATTATGTCCCCCCGAGGTATGCGGAAGTCCTAACCCCAGGCACTGGTCAGTGTGATCTAGTAGGAAACAGGCTATTTGAAGAGGTGATCAGTCAAGTTATGATGTGGTCATACGGAAGTGGTGGGCCCTTAATCCAGCAAGCCTGGGGTCCATGTAAGAAGAAAGAGACACACAAGGAGGAGAACGTGTCACGAAGACTCGGCGTCACAAGACACCATGTGAAGACAGAGGCAGAGATTGGGGTGAGGCTGCTCCTGGACTAACAGGAACTGCCCTGCAGGATTCACAGGGAGGCTGTCCCTGCAGAGCCTTGATTTTGAACTTCAGACCTGCAGAATGAATTTTCATGGCTTCAAGCCACGCAGTTTGTACTTCTTTGTTACGATAGCCCTAGGAAACTAATGAACCCGCAAACTCACCCGTCCCTGAAGATGGCTCAAACCACCCCAGTACTCCAAGAAACCCAGTTTTAAAACCACCAGTATAGATCAAAGATCACCAGCTTTGCACTAGGAGAGATTTTTCAAATCCCAGATTTACTAGTTACTTTCTGTTTGATCTTGGATGAGTTTTGTGTCCTCTCTGAGTCAAAATTCAGCATCTTGCTTTAAAGGGGTGGTGGGGGCAGATGCAAGAGAGGGAATTTAAATTTTACTCTATTTACTGGAGAGTTCCAGAAAGTCTACTGGATGAGTGGATTCTGGGCTGACTGGCAACAAACTCCGAATCATTAAGTAGCTGTGGAACCTGCCTACTGGAATCCTCAGTTGGCCAAATGTCAGGCTTCTGTTTTCTCTGCCACGGTTGCGGTCAGGTTTGGAGTCTTCCACCGTCTAACACTTTAAACAATGATTTGACTTGGGGCCACTTTTTTCTTTAATGCAGTTCAACCTCCACATAATTTTTACAAAGTGACTTCTTTACACCGCTCTGAAGACACACCCCAAATTTTCTGCAGTTGCTTTCTCTCTTCTTTCATTATCCCCTTCTTCATTCAGCTTCTGTAGAGGGTAACATCTGGGTAAAGAGATGGATTTTTTTTTTAAAGAAAGTGTCCTGGGCTGGAGCAGTGGCTCAGGGGTTACAGTGCTTCCCTAGCATCCACGAGGACCAGGGTTCAAACCCCAGCACTACAATACACTACAGAGTGTTGGAGCAATGAAAGTCACATGAAAAACTAAATAAAATTGATTCTTTCTTTCTCTCTCTCTTTCTCTCTCACTGTCTGTCTCTCTCTAATTAAAAAAGATGAGATGTGTCCTGAAACCTAAGTGTTCAATTTGCTGTGTATTTCAAGTCCCCTGTAGTGAGTCTGAGTCAGAAGAATGTTGGCTTTGATCCTTCCAGGGACAGGAGGAATAGAAATGTAGATGATAACTCAAATGCTTCAACAGGTTGTCCTGGAAGAGGCTGCAGGAGGAAGGCTCACCAGTCCCCCTGGCAGTGCCTCTTGGCTGGGCTGGATGATCTTCTAGGGTCCTGGTAATCTGGAGAGGCCTTGAGACACAGTCCTGGATTGGTGAGTTCTGGGGTCACCCTCCATCCAAGCCTTTGTCTCAGAAGTCCCTGTCCATGATCCAACATTCAGAGGACATTGAGGTTGGAAAAGAGGACCCAAAATGCATGAAAAGATGTCAGTTGTGGTGAGCTACATCACTTCCCCTCTCCTTCTCATCAGTGCAGCTGCGCCCTCACATCTTCCTGTTGAGCATCCCCCTGACTCAGAGGAGCCACGTCCCCTCTCCTGCAAACCTTCCACCTGCAATTCAGTCCATCCTGCCCACCTCCTGAGAGCAGCTTCTCCCACACAGACGCCTCCTTCTCCCTCTTCGGAATCCCTCTCTTCCTCCCTGGACAGGTCCCACTACGTGCTGCACCCCTTTCTGCTCACCCCACCAGCTGCCTTTGGTTTCTTCCAACTGCAAGTTATTTCTAACCTTGAAGACCCCATCTCCCCTGGGTCACCCTCCTTACTCCCCCATCTTCTGATCAAAAACAGGGTAGCAGCTGTGCAATGATGTTTGGAATCATTGTAGAGACAAAGTACGGAGAGAGAGTCATTCTACTAGTTCCATGAATTCCAAGGCTGCTGTGCAGGCATTCAAGGGCAGAGCAGAGTGCTAGGTTTGGTCAAGGGCATGAAGAAACTCTGACTTCCCACCACTTGACCTGGACTGTGAATAGTACAAGTGGAAGGCAGCGGGGAGGGAAATCATTGTAATAATGCAAGAACTGGCCTGTGCTGCAGGAGGAGCATAAATAGATTAAAGGAGGGAGTGAAGAGGCAGGACGAACACAGACCTCCACATCCACAGATTCTGCAGACCTCCACATCCACAGGTTCTGCAAGCACAGATGAGATCAAAATTACCCAATCCAAATTACTCAGAAGGAAGGATGTGAGTGAATTGGGTGAAGACCCAGTCACGTGACCTCATTTTACCTCTCTTTGAATAGTCACATTCTGGAGTGCTGGGGATTAGGGCTTCAATGTATTAATCTAGGGAGAGACGAATTTAACCCCTAACAGGAACCCTAACAGTTGTCCCTGGCCAAGGCTCTTAGACTGGGCTTTCAGACAATAGAAAAGGTGAACTCTGTCTGCCCAAGCCCTAAGGAAACATTCAATCCTGAGCCCTTTCTTTCTTCCCGGAAGCTGAAAAACACGAGATCCATGTTCTCAGATTTGTTAACAAGGAGTTAACAAAGAGGTCCACTTTTGTGAGTCAGTATGTAGAAGCAAATGTCCACCACACACTGTTGTGGTTTAGATACCAGGTATCCCCCAGATGTTCATGTGTGAGACAATGCAAGATGGTTCAGAGATGAGATGATTAGGTTATGAGAGGTGTGACGGATAAGGTGTGGCTGGAGGAAGGAGGTCCTGGGGATGTGCTGCTGGGATTTGTATTTCATCTTTGGGGAACAAAGCTTACTCTCTGCTTCCCAATTGCCATGTCCTGAGCTTCTTTCCTCTACCACACCATTCCACCATGATGTTCTACCTCATTTTGGGCCCAGAGCCACACAGTCAGTTGACTGTGGATTGAACCTCTGAAATCATGGACCAAAATAGAATTTTCCCTCCTCTAAATTGCTCTTGTCAGATCTTTTGATCACAGGGACACAAAGCTGGCTGCAACACACTGATACCTTAAATCCCTGTGTGCGGCCTGGAAACACACCCAGAAACTACCTTTGCCATCGCCTCAGCTCAGAACCCTGTTTTCAGGGAGTATCACAATAATAACCCTAACAAGGAAGAGGGTCTCCATCTTACAAAATTGCATCATGATATCACATTCGTTAGGAAAGCTGCTATCCAAACACCCTCCACATAAATATAAAAAGCAAAGTCAAGAATATTAAGTGTTGGTGAAGATGTAGAGAAAGTGGAGTCCTTGTTCTGTGTACTGTTGGTGAGAAGGTAAAATAGCTCAGTCACTATGGCTCCTCAGAGAATTAAAAATAGATTCACTGTATGATCTACCAAGTCTATGTAGCCCCCCAAACTGAAAGCAAGGTCTTGAAGAGAGATCTTTCATAGCCCTGTTTGCGATGGTATGATTATTAGCAAAGGCAAATGAAGAAGGCCACTGATGCTCATGATGAATGAATGGACACGAGGTGCATATGCATGCGGAGTATTAGTCACCCGCCAAAAGGAGCAAACTCTGATGCACGCTATGATGTGAATAAGCCTTAGGGACATTATGCTAAGTGGCATAAGCCCATCCCAAAAGTGTAACTACTGTATGCTTTGCATTAAATAAGGTACCAAGAGAAGTCCAACTCAGCAATGGAAAGTAGAATGGGGGCTGCCAGGGGACCGGGGAAGAGCAAGTTGCTTAAAGGGCCCAGTGTTTCCTTTTTGCAATATGATCAAGTACTGGAGATGTTTGCACAACAATGGGAAAACATCTAACACCATTAACGGCACACTTAAAATAGGTAACGTGGTCAATTTGATGTTATGTCTATTTATCACAAACATTTCTGTGTAAATGCCTCCCATTACCTGATCCTCAAAGTGACCAATTTGAAATAGTAAAACAATTCCAAAGCCACCCTCAAACCATGCTTCCCTGCCTCCTTGCTTTCTCTACTGGACAGTCTACATGGTTTAAATACTGCGTTGTGGTCTCCTGGTTGAAAAGACCCCTCCTTGCTGTCGTTTAAATCAGCAATGGTATTTGATTATTTTGCCTCGGTGCTGTATACATAATGAATTCAACTTAAAAATCTTCCTGCAGCCTGCCTGGTTAGTATCTCACTTCCATTTGACCGCTGGAGGACTGGCAGTCCTGTCCTTCGGATTCAGCCACAGATGGTTTGTTTGGAGGCAGACTTGAAGTTGTCTCTCATTCTCCTTTCAATGTTTCAATGTCAATGTTGATTTTTCAGGCTTGGTTACAGAATCAACCAACCTACAAGAGGAGTTATGCAGCTTCACTGTGTTCTGTCTCAAATTGCTATTTGCCACTGCATTTCTTATACGATGTGGGTGGTGATCCCAGAAGAACACTGAGTAGAGACACTTGTTTTGACACAGCATCCCTAGCACGCTCCCAATGCCTGTCCAGGCAGGGAGATATTCAGGACCTAAATGAGATCAAATCCTCGTACAGGTGCAGAATTGGGCTCAGGTCCATGGAGTCTCTGCAAATAAATGCACATTGAAAGAAGAAACTTCTGCTTTCCAAGCTATATCAAAAGCATCTACAGGGGCTGGAGCAGTGGCTCGGCGGTTACAGCGCTTGCCTGGCATGCGCGAGTATGCGGGTTCAAACCCCAGCACCCACATATACAACCAAGTGTCAGAGCAACGAAAGCCATGTGAAAAAGTCAATAAAAATTATTTCTCTCCATCTCTCTCTCTCTCTCACTGTCCTTCTTTCTTAAAAAAAATCATAAGTTAGCAAATCATAAGCTGATTGCCAAGAATAGTAGAGAAGCAGTTTCCAGAAAAGCCTTCTTTCACCAAGATTGCAAGGAAAAGAACTGCATGCATAAATTATATCAAGGAGCAGTAAAGCTTACACTGTTTGACTTATCCCCTCAGACACTCTTGATTTTAAAATTTTGATTGTGAAGACACAGACTCTGGGAGCATGAGAGCGGTTTGGACAGATGGAGATAAGGATAGAGAAGAGGGGAACAGGCAGGTGAGAGGGAAAAAACAGTCTCTATCCTAGCCCCTGTGTTCTTAGAAATAAATCATGTTTTTCATACTTGGTGGTAACTAGCTAGAGTCTTGGCCAGTATGTCTGTCCAGGGAGGGTACATCAACAGGAAGAGGCAGAACGAGCGTATTAATCAAGGTTCTCCAGAAAAAGAGACGCAATACGGAGAGAGAGCGGGGGAGAGAGAGAGAGAGGGAGAAAGGCTGATTGATTTGAAGCAATTTTTAAGCCATGGGCTCGAGCTGTTTGTGGGAGAGGAAAATGAGTCCGGAATCTGCAGGGCAGGTGAGCAGGCTGGGAATACAGACAGGGCGTCTGTGTTACAGTGCTGAGGTAGAATCCCTTCTTCCAGAAGCCCCAATCGTGCTAGGAAGGCCCTCAGCTGACTCCACAAGGGACACTCACATTATGGGTGAAGATTATTGATTTAAGGTTTAATCATATCTGAAATACACCCTCCCACCAGCAAACGGGAGCCGCAGCCTAGCTGAGCCGACACACACCGCTTTCGCCACAGTGACCGTCTTTGCTTCCCTGCAGTCTTTAGTTACAGCAACCTTAGCCGCGCTCGTTAGCAGCCCATAGAACCCTACAACGGTCTTTTCCTGAGCAAGAAGCAAAGATGCCCTCAGTAGATGGGGAAAGAGGGGTTGTGCTTTGTCTTGCAATGCGTGCTGGTTGTCAAGGGGGTACCGTGTCCACAAGGCTGTCACCGTTGACACTTGAGGCATGCATCACCTCCCACAAGCCACAGCCACGAGCTCCTTAGTCTTAATGACCCCTGGAGCATTAGGGCAGTCTCTCAGGATAAATGGGACACCAGGGACCCTCTTCTCTTTCACATATAGGGTCAACCCAGGAAAATCTAGGAGCACAGGAACAAAACTGTCAAGCAGGGAGTATCAGGAGGAGCCTGGTTCTCTTCTCTGACACCAGAGAATGCTCCCTCAAGGCCTCCCTAAGGTTCAGAGCAGAGAGCTTCTCTCTATTCCTGTTCGAGCCAAGAGGTCTCCTGACACTTGGTCTCTGGGCACCATCGATGGGACTCACAGGTAAATGGGAACATTCCTGGGACCCATCACCTGGGTGTATTGGCTTCTTGTCACACACTGTCCCTTCCTGATGTTTGTTCGGGACACCATACGGCCCATCTCAGAAAGCCTGCTTTGTCTCTGTGATGGTGGATGCTCGCGGGACCCCCATCCTTCCTGCAGCCGCCGTTGGCAGCAGAGAGGGCCTGGTGTCTCCCTGCCAGCTTCACGCGGGATGCCCAAATGAGTGTTCTTTTTGATCCATTGATTCTTTCCTTGGGGCAATGGAAAAGGCCCCTGCTAGGGGCCAGGTCAAGAGATAATTGGGAATTTTGTAAAGCCCTAATAAGCACAGCCTGAAGGCCCTGGCCAAGTTCTCACTTCTAACAGCTACCACCCAACAACATGTCACACCGCCAGCCCTGCTTCTCCTGTCCAGGGGTTTCCCAGCCCAGGCAGGGTCTCCACTCCCCTTCTGCAGTTGCTCACACCCTAGTCTAACTGCTAATTAGAAGCCTCATTTCTTGGCACGTGTATGGGCTTGAGCCATCTGCTTATTGATCACATCCTTCAGAATATATTGCATTTTAAGGAAGCTGGCCACAAAAGCAGGTTATGTTGCAGGTGGTCCACTGAGAAGCTTTCTCCAGAGTAAACTTGCGAGTGTAAAATGCAAGTTTTACAAGGGATGACCTGTGGCCATGGACATGGATCAACAAGCCACGGACATATTGACGGCAAAACTCATACAATGTCATCATTATAAAGCGATGTGAAAGCAAAATTCAAAATCTCCACCAGAAATCCTTTCACCATAGTTGATACTGAACAAAAGAAATATGTATACACAGGCCAACCAGCTATATAAGTGCTGAAATCCCGACCCAAGTCCAAAAGACCGGGTTCCCCAGTGGGCCTCACCAACCGTGCCATGGAGCCCAGAGCCTCTGGGCAAGGATGTCCTGCTTGTCTCTGTTCCTCCTTCATCTCTAAACAGCATATGACATACGTGTAGCTCTCAGTACTGTTCCACAAACTGAACGGAGTGGACAGGCTTACTCACATGTAAGTAAGAATATCCCTGGCATGCGTCAAAAGCAAAGTGTCAATCATTGGGAAGGTTCCCCACTTTTTCCATCCTCCATTCCTGTTCCATTCCTCCCTTAACATACTTCTTTGAGGATCACAGACAACAATTTCTTCTCAGGCTGCGGTACACCACCAGTGCAAACAAAGTGACATACACCATCTTGGACCACAATCCATATTGTTCTTCAGTTCTTGCTAACCAGCTTTATTCTAGAAATTCCAAGAGGGTGCGGTATTGTGAGGATGGAGTGAGCACTGAACCAAGCTGGAAACAAGCAGAAGGGGCTGGAGCTGAGGCCACAGTGGCAAGAACTATTGTAGCTGATGCAAGACACACTGGCCCCCTTTGTACCCCAGGGAACAGCTATGCGATGCCTCAAGCCTGGCAGGTGTGAGCATCAGGCCACACGGAATGAGGTGGCAAGTCAGGTTTGATCCCTAGCTCGTGCCTCATGTCAGATAGATAGCAAATTCCAAATGAGATAAGAAAGGATTTATTTGAACAGATTAGTGCAATATTTGATGAAAGTGCAAACGCTTCCAACTTCTCAGCAGTCGAATCTTCAGGCACTTTGTCCAGATCAGTTGGTCGGTTCAGGTAACTTAGTCATTCATGAGACTGGAGGGGATGTGGAGGACCACGTCTGGCCCCATCAGAGGTGGGCGAGGGCTCTCCTTGAGCTCTTCTCAATCCCGCAGAAAGAGATGGTCTTTGCAGTTTCCATTTCCCGGTATGCAGAAAGCCAGGGGTTCTTGACTGTTCCTCTTCTCCAGGACACGGGGCCTCAGGAAACGTGGAGCGCTGTCTAGCCTCCCACAAGTGCCTCCACCCCTCAGGGTTCCTCTTCTCTTCTGCCTCGTCTGCGTCTGAGGGAGGCTGTGCGAATGAATGAGAGTGTGTGAAAGCGCTGCGTGGCCTGCTGAGCCCCACATTCAGAACACCAGCTGTGCTGATTCTCTGCCCACAGCTGCTGGCCTTCAGGTTCACGTGCGTTGCAGAGACCACCCTGGCTGCCATCATCTGTGGAAATCTCTATATTTCCCAGCGGAGGCCCTGAGTGTGAGGCTTAGTAAACCTCAGGTCAAGGTACGTTCCCCTCTGAGCCTACTTCCCCGTCTGCAAAACTGGTAACAGTTGACCTGGGTATGCCACGTTGGAGCACTGCAAAAGTCCCGTTCCAGTCTGAGGACACTTAGCTGCCCATGCGTGAGTGTAGAACCTCTAACACCCTGCAGAAAGAGCACCCATGACAGGCTTTATGTCCCTGCAGACCAGAGTTCTTTTTTTTTTTCTTTTTAAGAAAAAGGGAGAGAATGAAAGACAGAGAGAGAATCAATTTGATTTATTCATGGGGTTTTTGTTTGTTTCTCTGACACTTAGATGTGTATGTGGTGCTGGGGTTCGAACCCGGGTCCTCACGCATGCCAGACCAGCACTAACCACTAGGCAACTGCTCTACTCCAGACCAGAGTTCTTTTTTAAAAAAAACTTGTTTGGCATAATCTTACATATTGGAGGGAATTGTTACATACTCATGCATAGATGGATATTAACATAGTAAGCTAAAGCCGATCCTAGTCCAGGATCCCCCTTTGTCCATTCTCCGCTCTCATGTCCCCTCTGCAATACTCCCATGTTAGAGATAGAAATAAGCAAGTGCGCAGGTATTAATTTTTAAAATTTCTTTGTTTCACTGCCTGCCTGTGTATAGTTGGGCTTCTCAGACCAGAGTTCTTAAATCATTTTTCTTCAAAGGTTTCCACAGCTCACGTTCAGACCTGTAGGCAGAGCTGGGGGCCCAGGAGCACAAGCAGCAGGTGTGACTTTGGCATGGCAACAGAAGTGGGAATAATGCTTTCGTCAGCACAGCAAATAAAGAGGCCCGGGATGCAAAGCTTTTTCTGAAACCCAAGGAAGAAAATCAATGTTCCTAGAAGGGAGAGAGCAGGGAACTCTTCAGGAAAGGGAAGTCGGTGGTCTGTAAAGCAATTTGAAGATTTCTTTTTCTAGCTTCATGCAACTGACCCTGAGAGAGCAAAACTTCAAAACCTCGTGTTGGAGGGGGAAGGCTTAACCAGGAAACCAGCCTGCTCTCATGCTGACAGGCCACTGGCCCAGTGCGCCCTGCTGGGGCCTACTCCTGCCTTTGCCTTCCGCTTTTTTAATTTTGTTTTGTTTTTCTGATTTAACAGAATGGAGCTCTAACAGACTTTCAATTTCAGATTTGGAATTAATTCTACATTACTTTATTAATTATTCTCCCTGCTATAAATAAAACCCAAATAAATGTGACCATTTTTGAATTGGGTTTCATGAATGGACACAGGAAACTGTTCTCAACAAGGTCTTGAGCACCAATTTGAAATATTCTAGAGAGAATATCGAGTTTTGTATCTGTTTAAATGGTTGTGGTCAAGATATGTATAGCCTCCCCTCAATGATCAAATCTAGAATACTACTCCATTGTTGTTATATCACTGATGGTGGGGATTCCATTTTTACCTTTACACACCCACTTTTAGGAATGGGTACAAAATCGGTGTCACTGTCACATGGACTTCCGACCACTCTAGCTCTCTCTGTCTATTCTTCCACATCCATGTTGCTCTTACAACGGATTCTTCAACAAATAGATGGCTGAAAAACATAAGATGCTCTCAAACCAAACTGAAGAGCACAAAGTGACTCCCTCCTCCACCATCGTCCTTACATGTGTCTCACTTTTCTGTCTGTAAGAACACGGTGGCCAATGGGATGACGGACAGACACTGCTTTCTGACAGTCTTGTTGCAAATATCCTCCCAGGAAAGGCTGTATTAGAAATGACACATTGGGTGTCACTGTCATTGCCAGTTTTTACTATTAAAATAACCCACCCCATGGGAAATAAAGGGATACAGCCCCTAAGAGGACGCAACGAGAGTTCCAAGTTTGTCACGTCTCTGCAAATCAACTGAACGTGGCAAAGTCAGAAGCTGAACAAGGGAACAGTGGCTTTTAACTCAGTTTCACTTTGATGTGTTCATTCGCCAACCAGGAACCCTAGGGATTAACCTTTCTCTGGTATTCATTGATCCTCAAAGATCTGAAGATTTTTAATAAAATTCACTGGCCCAAGGCCTGGTTTTTTCATATAATTTGTTTAAGTCATAGAGTGCATCCCAGATTGTTACAGAACCCCTTACATCTATAAATGATGACAGGGAAACAGCCTGAGACATTACTGAATTTCTAACTTGTTTTGCATTTCAATAAATGCAAAAAGGCCATTTCTTAAGCATGAAATAACTTCTGAACTGGCATAGTAAAGATGGTTTCTCACTAGATGCCAACTCTATCCCAATAAGAGGGAAAAGGTGTCATTATTAGGGGGCTGAGATGAGAGCAGTCTGATAAGCCAGTCTTCCAGTTGACCATCTAGGAAACCCTGCCCTCTAGGAGAATCTAAGCTTCTTAATTCTAGGTTCATTGTTTTCTTTTCCTCCTTCCTTCCTTCCTTCATTCCTTTCTTTCTTCTTTTTAGTACCAGGGATAGAACCCAGAGTTTGTTTTTGTTTTTTTTTTAACCACCAAGCCACATCCCCAGCCCTTTTTATTTTTATTTTTATTTTCAGACTGGTCTTGCTAAGTTATTTACAGCCTTGCTAAGTTGCTGAGGCTGGCTTTGAACTTGGGGTCTTCCTGCCTCAGCCTCCCATGCTGCTGGGATTACAGGCATACACCGCCATACTCAGCTGTAGGTACATTCTTTAAGATCACATTGACTTTTGTTTCTTGTTTTTGTTGTTGTTGTTGCTTGTTTGTTTTCTAGGATCTTTTATCTGTGGAAGTAGAGTAACGCCCTCGTCACAAATGTGAAACGTATCCACACATATTTTTCTCTTTTTGCTTCTCAAAAATAATTGCATGACTGACTTGTAATTCATTAAAAAGTGTTTGCTTTATGAATTGATTGTTTTCTGAATTATATTTAACAATGGTTGCCTTCTTTAGGAACAATGATTTTTAAAACCAAATCAAGCATTTCTCTTCTTTTCAGCAGAATTCCTCTCTCGCTTAGCTGCTGTCTACTCAGATTCACTGTAGCACTCAGACATTTGCTTCCCACATGGAATTATCCTTCTAGTTCCTTTATTTTTTTCCTACAAAATTTGTTTCCCGATTATATAACAAGAATGATCTAAATAAGAAATGAGGGAATCATGGTACTGCAAAGAAATTTGAAATCAACAGAACCGTCCTTGGGTCCTAAAGCATCTTGAGCAAATAATTCAACATTGTCAATCCCAGGCTCAACATCCATCAAAAAAGAATAACAGCATTTCTTAGGGCTTTCTAATGAAGTCAAAGAACACAATAAATATGAAATCTCTTTGATAATTATAAAGTTCTCCAGAACATGCTCATTTTTACCACCGACAGACAAAATTTTTAAATGTATCAATGTGAGCTCTAGGGTCAGACAAACCTAGATTCAGAATCTAGCTGCAAGACAGACATGAGCTGTGTCTTCTCAAGCAAGGAGGTAGACAGAATTCTAAATGGCCCTCAAGGCCTTTGGACCTAATCTCCAGACTGGGAATAGGATGGGATATCACTCCCACAGCAAAAGGGATTTCGCAGATGTTGTTAAGGTTAATAATGAGCTGACCTTGAACTGGTAAAAATGGAGATTATGGAGATGATTTGATGTTACCACCTGAGATCTTTGAAAGCAAGCAGCTTTCTCTAGAGAGCCCAAGCATGGGAAGGATTTGAGACATGATTATCTTTTAGGTGTCTAGATGCTGAGACAGGGACCTCAGTCCCAGAAATGTGAGGAGCTAGGTTTGCCTACAATCTGGATGAACTTGGAAGTAGATTTGCTCACCTGCACCCACTAGCCCCAGGTACTCAGCTGGCCTGGCCAGCACTTTGATTTGGGCCCGTGAGACCCTAGGCAGAGGACTCCATGAGTCTATGGACTTCTGATCTACAGAACGGTGAGAAAGTAAGTGGGCATCCTTCTCCTGTACTCTGCCTTGGTTAATTGGTTAGGGCAGCAGTAGAAAACTTAAGCCTTGAGACAGAGTGAGGAGCAACCACCCCCTTGCCATGCGATAGGAAAAATGGTGCCTAAGAATGTGAAACCCACCCCTGCCTTTAGAGTCCCATCTCCTGAACCTAAATGTGCATTTGGATCTCCAGTAGACCTGAACACAGTGAGGACTCTGGTTCACTAGGTCAAGGCCAGGCCTGAGATTTTGTCTCTCACAAGCTCCCAGGTGCTGCTGGGGCCTGGAAATCACACTTGGAACTCAGGGTTTGGGGCACACTCCTCAGTGGATCTCAACCCTGACTGTACATGATATTCCTCTGGGGAACTCCTGAAAGGCTCAGAAGCCTGGGCTCCTAATTGCATTGGTCTCAGGTGGAGCAGAGGCACTTTTTAAAGTGCTGTGGGCAGTCTCCTCTGCAGACAGGGTTGTAAAGTATTGCTTGACTTCTGGTTCTCAATGTGTGGTCCCTGGACCAGCAGCGCCAACTCCATCTGCCCTCTGGGTACTGTTGGAAATGCAAATCCCCATTCCAGACCTACCCAGCTGAATGGAATGCCCAGAAAGTCTAGTACTGAAAATTCCCAGTTAAAACTCTCCACACTAAGGTTTCACCTCACTCCAGTCAGACTGGCAAAGAACAACAATAACAGTATGGAGGTTCCTCAAAAACTAGGATGGAACCATGACAGGACCCAGCTGTCCCACTCCTGGGGATCTTCCCCGAAGATCTAAAATCAGCATACCACAGCAACACAGCCACATCAAAGTTTGCAGCAGCACAATTCACAACAGCTAAATAATGGACTCAACCCAGATGCCCATCAACAGATGAGTGGATTAAATATTGTGACATATGTATACAATGGAGTTCTACGCACCATCATGAAGAATAAAATGATGGAATTTGCCAGTAAATAGAAATGAACATGTAATGCCAAGGGAAATAAGTCAAACTCAGAAACTCAAAGGTCAAATGTTTTCTCTCATATGTGAAAGTTAGAGTAAAATAAAGAAAAGTGGAGCTGGAGCCTTGGCTCAGTGATTACCGCACTTCAGCACTTGCCTGGCATGTGCAAGCATGCAGGTTCGAGCCCCAGCACCACATACGTAATGGAGTGTCGGAGCAACAAAAGCCACACGAAAAACCAAATAAAATTGATTCTCTTTCTCTAGCTCTCTCACTGTCCCTCTCTCTCTCTAGAAAAAAAATAAAATAAAGGAAAGGAGAAAGGAAGGATACAATTACATAAAGAATCATTCAGATACAAATTAATACGTGAGCCAAAGAAAGTCTAGTAGAGTAGAGGAAAGAGAAGGGAGAGGGGAGGAAGGAAAGGAGGGAAAAGCTGGGGGGGGGGGGTCAAGAACCGAAATTGATTTCCATGCATGTGTGAGTTTGTCGGGACGAACCCAACTACTAAGTAGAACCATAAGGTTCTAAAAACCAAAACCAAAACAAAACCACTAACTGTCCACCCCCAGCTCCTGACCATGACTTTCCAACTCAGGTCTGCTGTGGGAACTTCTGTCTTTAGGAAGCCCTGGGAGCAAAATCCTCTGTCCCAGTAACAATGGAGCAGGTAGAGACTCTGTCAACCTCCTGTGACCTTCCCATGTCCACCTGAGGCCCATTATGTGACTTTGCCTTAAAAAACACTTCTTGCCGTGGTTCTTTATATAATCTGAAAACTTTTCAAAGGAATGGATCCTAAAGGTAATGTGGAAAATGTAACAACCAATTACTACAAGAAACTCCACTCTCGTTTCCCCTTTTGACTTATCTCATTAAATAGGCAGCTGATACACAGACTCTTCCAACTTTTTAAAAATTAATTATTAGTGCCTGAAGGTATGGAAGGCCTGAACATTTACAAGACTACACAACCAGACAAAAACAGAAGGCCTGCTGACTTCCCAGCCAGGCAATTTAATCTCCCAATTATCTTTCCTAGGCAAATTATGGATCTAAATATAACATATCGTAACCTTTATCACTTTTCCACAGGGCTGATGCATTGACGCCTTAATCTCTTGTTCTCTCTTCTACTCAAGAAAACAAGAATGAGGAAGGGTAATCTAGATGCTTGTCAAATACGACACTGCTAAATTAAGAGGGAAACCTGCATGACATTGCCCAGCCAGCAACAACCAGGGGAAATGGGAGGGCTTCAGCGCCCCTTGGCCCGGACACACAGAACGAATTAATTAATAGTTCTGATTTTAGACCCTTCAGGCAGCAACTCTGAGTAAGTGACTGTGGCTGACTCACAGGAAGTCCTTGCTTGTTATTTCAGGGTGACAGTAATTGATAGACAGTGGGGACTCCAATTAGCATAATGTTGGTGGCAGCTGATGTGCTCCCATGGGGCAGGCCAGAAGTGCTCACTTCCCTGAGAAGGCCCACACCCTGCTGGGATGAGGGTGGGACCCAGCCACATCTGAGTGTGGGTGCCCTCTAATTTGCACCCTATGGTCATCCTCTCTTCTGGGCTCAAGCCCCGACTTCCAGCAGCTTCCCAAGAAGCTGCAAGTCCTAAGTTGCCTCTCCCTTAACAGCAGCCAGAGCCCCTCGCCTGGATCCTCCTCTGTTGTTCCATGGTCAAATAGTTTTTGACCCTTTGCACTCAGGGAAAGTCTTTAGGGCCTTTCAAACCCAACTGTGTGGGCTGGAGCGGTGGCTTGGCAGTTACGGCGCTTGCCTGGCATGCACGAGTACACGGGTTCAAACCCCAGCACCCATATACACAACTAAGGGTCAGAGCAACAAAAGCCATGTGAAAAACTCAGTAACAGTTGATTCTCTGTCTCTCTCTTTCTCTCTCTCTCTCTCATTGTCCTTCTCTCTTTAAAAAATAACAACAAAAAGAAAAACCCAACCGTGTGTCACTCCTGCCCCTGCACTGCCCCGTCACCTCAGCAACGCATGCTACACATCTCTCTCTTTTGATGATGGCGGTTGGTGCATGTTGGCTTTAGGACTTTTTTTTGCCAACTTTGCTTGAATCAACATTCCAGTCCTTGTCATGTCATGCTCTGAATTGCATCCCGCCACCTCCACCACCAATATAGGGACATTGAATTCCTACCCCTCCCCAGTGCCTGAGCCGCTGACTCTTTTGGAGGTAGAGTCTTTAAGGAGGTAATCAAGGTTACATGAGGTCGTTATGATGGCTCCTGTCCAACATGACTTGTGTCTGTGTAAGAAGAGAAGGCGAGGACACACACAGAGGAGGGTGCCTCGAGAAGGTGGCTGTCTGCAAGCTGTGGAGAGACAGTCAACCCTGCTGGTGCCTCCATCTCTGATTCCTAGCCTCCAGAGCTGTGGGAACTCAAGTTCCTGATGGTTAAGTCCCCCATTCTGCAGTGCTTTGGTAAAGCAGCCCAAGCAAACTGGCTCACTGCAATGCCTTTCTAGGGGATAATTTCTATTCCGTTTTGCTTTTCCTATTTCTACTCAAACCACATTTGAGAGATGATATCCCACAATACCCTCAGCCCTTGGGACCAGAGTGATAGCCAAAATATTCTGAGATAGTCGTAGCATGGGAACCACCCCATCAGACTAGGTTCCTGTTATGCGGATGGAGCCACCCCTGCCCATCCATTAGTAAATGGTGAATGAATCCAGGGACCGGGAGATGATGGGGCGGGGAGGTTCAGGGCCAAGGCTCATGTGTGAAGCTGTTTACCAGAATAATAATTCGCATGTTCACAACCTGAGGAGCCATCCAAGCAAGCCTGCCTACCCCAGAACTCTCTCCTCTACTGGGAAAGCGGCGTCACTTCTCATTTCAACAGGCACTAGAAACCCCATTCACCTGGGATTCCTCCCCCTCCTTCACACCATTGGTGACCACTTCTTAGCGCTCCTGTTTCTGAACTCTCTCCACAACCCTCATTCAACTCAGTTCATTCTGTCTTGCCTGTCCCATGAAGTGGCTTCCTAACTGATTCTCTCCTCCGTCCCATCCAATCTTGACACTCATTATGAAACCAACACTCCAAAGGACAATTCCAATATAATTGCCCTTTTCCCGACCAGAACAACAAAAGTGCTCTGTTGCACACCAGAGAAGGTGACAATCTGCTCTTCTATTTTTCAGGGTTATCCCTAACCTGAGCCCAGCTCACCTCTTACTCAGTTCTGTCCCTTCATAAATATGTCTCTAACTCCTCTGAGTGACATGAACTGGGCAGGTCACTGAAAACACAGTCATGAATGAAGCATGGCCTCTGCCCTCGAGCTCTTGCATGCTAATAGGAAAGAGAGGCAGCTGCAGCGTACTGGGAGAGATGCTGCACTGGGTAGGTACAGCCAGCTCTGGGAACACACAACTGAGTCAACTCCAGCATCCCGGCACTTGTTCCCAAGGGACCAGAAAAATGGGAAACTTTAACAGAGGGAAAGAGGGTAAGAATCCAAAATGAAATTCAGAGGGACAGGCTCTTTATAAAGAGTTTAATTCAAGGGAGACAGAGAGAAGACTGCAACCTTGGATATGGGTCCCATACCAAGCCATGAGGGACATTGGTGCTTCCAGGGAGACAAAGGAGAACAGGGTCTCTAAAGCAACGTGAAGACGATTATGTAAGTTGTTTTGAAACTGAGAGAACACCAGCCACTGGGGCTCACTGCAGGAGTTGACATCAGTTCATTAGTGAGACCATATGCCAGGCAAGTGTTCAATTGGCATGTCAATCTGAAGTGGGTACAAGCAGCAGCTCCGGATCTAGAGAACCAGGGAATGATGTGAGCTTCAGTTAGACTGGAGGAGTCTTCAGCACACCCCCCAGTGTCACCTCCCGCTAGGACCCACAGCACCCACCTAGGCTCCAGCCACCGACACAGCCCCAGGTACAACAGGCCCTGCCCTGAAGCCCTTCATCTACTGCGCAGCTCTTCCGAGAGAACCACCTTCCCCATTTCCTCACCTGCCCGAGTCTTCTCCTGTCAAAATTCTAATCCTCCTTTGAAAACTCCCTTGTCTATGAAGCCTTCATAGAGTTCCACTAGCTGCCCCCAGATTGTTTTCTTCTTGGAAAATTATATCCGTCTCACTAGAATATCTGTTCCCTGAAGATGCTTATTTATCTTCCCGTCTCCTCCTGTGATAATACCCCCAAGGAGAGGAGGTGGACAATAAATTTTAGCGGAGTGCCAAGAAAAGCCTGGGAAAAACAGTGACTGGCAAGGAGTCGAGGTGTCCCCAGAAAAAGAACAGCCACTCTGGGAAGTGCCAGTGCAGGCCATTCGTTAAACAGGTACTGGGAAAATGGAGAAGACAAAGGGAATGGTGAGGCGACCCAGAAGTCATCCACGCCGGAAATCTCTGGCATTCTTCAGATGCAGGAACAAAAACAGTTACCTGGTCCCAATAACTAGCAGGTGCTGGAAATTGGGAGGATCTTGAAGAACCAGAGCCACCGAGAAGACATAGCTGGTGTTGGAGAGGTCACCAAGGAAGAGAGAGGAACAGGAATTCCCTGACTCCCCCCTCTCTCCCACCGCCACCTCTTGGTATTATCTCCCTGTCGCCAAACCGGATGGAAACCAATTCTGCTTAGGATGTTGGGAAAGACAGCTTGCAGGATCTGCTACCTGAGAGGGTAGAGAGAGAGGCGAGGATGAGCGAGGAAAGGGCAGTGAAACGCTGCAGTTCACTCCATGAGCATAAGGCGTTGAAGGAACTAATTGCCTAATCAGCAGAAAAGACAAATCCCATTTAGTATCTCACGTCCTGCAACAGGACATAGGGAAATGAGGAAGAAACATGCGTAAGTAAATGCCTAGTAACGAAGGGACACTTGAAGTTGGATTTGAAGGATACCCAGGAATTCTCAGGTAGACAAAACACAAGGACCGTTAGAAATAAACCAAGTGTGGAAGGAGTTTAGAAACGTATTTCTAGCTGAAGACCACAAGAAAAAAATCTTCATAAGAAAGTTCCAATTCTAGTCTAATCTGTTTTAAGATTTGTCAAATGAGGTGAAAGAGGAAGGAAAAGGTAAGAGGTGAGCAAGAAAGTGGACCTTCAGAGACGTGCTCTGTCGTATGGTGTGAAGTGTGGCCCTCAGCCTGAGCAAGCAGCTCTCCTCCTGTCCTGTCTAGAAACAGGTCCTGGTGTTCCCTGGTGTGCTCTGCTGAAAAAGTGGTCCCAGCTACAGGGATTTGGTGGAAACCCCCATATGCAGTCACCGCTGCCTTAACAGAGGTCTCTTTGTCCATACTTCACCTCTCAACTCCAGGTTACCTGGCAGGACAAACCTCGAAGCATACCCAACAGCTATAGGAGGCAATGCTTGGAGGCACAGGAGTGGTGATCAGAGGGGTGCCCTCATCTCGCTCCGCAGCAAAAGAGAAACTGACCTTTGGTATGAAGCAGTGGGTTCAACAGTTTCCTTGTAACTGGGAATGATGGTTTCATTCCTCCCAAAGCTCTGAAAGTCACATAAGTCTGTGTCCACATCCGAAAATCTCCCTACATCTAACAGCCAGAGGAAAGCAGTGTAGCTATCATGGGCAACTCAGCGAAACCTTAGCAAGAGGCTTTAAATTCCCAAGTGGAGAGAGTGGGATGTGCTCGCTCACTGCGCTCCCAGCTGCCCTGATTACAAGGGTTCCTCTTCAAATGTGTGTGCTGAGTGGGTGCTTTCCTGGGCCACAGTGATGATCACAGAGACCCTTCGGTCTCCACCGTCCCTCCGGACTACAGGACGCAGAGTTTTTCCTTTCTGTTTGAGGATAGAGAGGCAACAGAAGAGCTGGGTGGCAGAAAGTGTTTTGTGATATCCTGGAGAAAGCACTGAGATATAAAAAATAGCTTGCCACTTGGCTTTCCTGTTCCAGGAGAGCCTCTGTAAGAGCTCCTCCTGGTGCTTCCTGTGTTATTCTAGGCTGTCACAGGGGTTGAGACTTCTTGGGCAAGCTGACATCCTTCTTTACTCCAAGCCAACCTCCATCACTCTGCTGTGGCAGTCGTTAGTCCCCAATGGAGCATGGACCCCCCTCTTGGAGACTGCAACATTACTGCCATTTCTGCCCTGTGGTGCCATCTTCCAGCCTCCACCCTGGACCCCATCACACTGATGGCTGATTACCAAAATTATACATTATTGCTGAATTCCACCTGCCATCTTCTGGGCTATTTTGTATGTTCAGTCATCATTCCCTCTTTTAGCCCTCAGGATCCAGCATTTTCGTAAATCTCTTACCTTCCCAAGATGAGAGGAATGCTACCCACATGCAGGTTAGGGAAGGTGACCTGGGAGGCAGGGACTGCCCCACATGGAAGATTATGGAGGTCTCAGCTAGCTTAAGAAGTTAGCTGCAAAGGTAGGGGGAGACAAAGGTGAGCACCTCTTTAACAATCATTCTGCTTCACCCCGAGAAGCAGGACTTGGAATGTTCCAAGATATCCGTGCACAAACTGGTTTCCTGCCACTTAGTGGCTACTGAAGCACAACACAAAATCTGCTTTGGAAATAAATGGTCTGCACTTTGGCTACAGTCAGACCACAGAGTGTAACAGACAGGAGCGCCAACGGATGCAGGAGCATAATTTTGGTCTTGATATCAACAACTAATACATTAACATCCTTTTTCTTGAAGGAAGGATATAAATACCATAAAGCAATTGCTGTTGTTATTGCCTTACCTGAACCTTTGTGGGATGATATTGCTGTTATTATTAGATGATAATTGTTCCTTCTTCTACTCTGACTCAATACGTGTCTGCCGGCAGTTGGTTCCACAGTTCTCCAGTGAAACTCACAGGCAGAATTAGCATCTTTGCAAAGTCCCTTTATGTATTCAGAGATCTCGTTTGGAAAGAGAGCAGCCAAAAGGCCCAGGTTTCCTGATTTTTCTCTGTGACTCTCAGGAACCCAAGTTTCGTGTCCTAAAAATGTTATCGAAAGGCGGGGTCTCACAGAAGCATTATGAATGCAGGCAATAAAAATAATTTGGACATATTCTACACCTGTTGCTCATTTATTGCTCGGTAACGATGTTCCTACTGTTTTGTTCTTAGTCAGGAGCTACACTGATCATGCCCCGCAGAAGGGTGTTCCCATCTACAACCGGCCTCATGTGCAAAGGTGGCTCATAAACGTATACTGGAACTGAAAAACTCCTGTCCCCTCATGACGTTGTAGTTGTCACAACAGCACAACGTGCTACTTGTGGGCGACAGTACTGCTGTAGGCACAACTATGGCACAGCCAGTCACATAAAAGTAGAGCAGTACAGTATGTGCAAGAGTCTTGCGCATCTCAAGGTACGCTGTGAGATGCTAGATAACTACATAAACAGCTGTGTCACTGGTTAATTCACTCCCTTGCCATATTCTTATTGTTGCTTTAGGGTGTACTCCTTCTACTTAGAAATGAAAACAAACTCTCTGTAAAATGGTATGTCATGTCCTCCAGCAACAGCCTCACACATCTTCCGCTCACCCAATCTCTCGAGTCTACCATCATTTTCTCTGGTGCTTGACTGACTCTCGTTTCTTTAGTTCATCATGGCCTAGGAGTCATAAGCTATACCACACACACAAACAAACAACCTAATTGTGTCGAAGGCCAAGCTATTGAGGTTTGTGCAAACACACTCTATGGCATTCGAATGACCAAGTCACATTTCTCACCCACTGCTGCACGGCACACACCTGTACCCCCTTCTGTAGTTCTGTTATTCACGGACCTCAGAAAATGCACCAGTGTGTATTCCCTGGAATGCTTACCTCATGAGTAATATTTCAGAGGCTACAAAAAGAATCACATGTGAAATGCAGGGGCAGCCCAGGGCTTTGAGTCAGAGGTGCTACAGAAGAGGCAGGCACTTGAAAGAACAACCGTAAAACAGAACGGGGTGGTGACTACCTGCTGGACGACAGTTCCACAGGAAGTTAGTCACACATGCAGAGCTGCACTTCTTACTGATGTAGAACGGATTTTAATTAAGTGAAGGCGCTTTTGAGGAATATACAAGACTTATTTTCTCGTTGGTGGTGGTTTGAATTTTTTTTAATGAATTAGAAAGTTAACTGATAGAGGAGCCACAGATGCAGTGAAATGTGACCAAGTTAAGAATTTTAAGAATGTGAAAGGAATTTTAAAAACATACTGGGAATTTTAAAAGTACCAGAGCATTGAACATTTCTTTGGTCAGATAAAGCTACAGGCTGCATCTTCTAGAGAATTCTTGCTGATACTCAACCCTTGGTTTGATTCTAGTTTGGGAGATGTTGGTCATGGAGGATGGAGTTTGAGCCCAGTTCAAAATCGATGTCACACTAAGTTTTACATACCCAATGGCCGTCGGTTCCAGCAGACACAGCAGGAAACCCGGGTTAAATTACACCATAGATGCTTTTCAGCAGAGGCAGGCCTCCCGTGTGTGCCAAATGAGAACCTTGCTCTTTCTTCATGCTCTAGCTTCCTTGGTGAGCTCATTTCTGATCTTTCTGTAATTCTTACCCAGATTCCATCCATGCCAGCCAGTTTCTAGCGTAAGCTACGGCTTACTCATTCTTATCACGTGTCGCTAAGTTTGGTCTACATAGTGCTAAAATTCTGTGACCCCACTCAGTGATGCCCTCCACCCTCTCACTACCCAGAAAAGCCCCACAATCCCACATGTCCCCTTCTCATCCTGAGAAAGACCCTCTGCTACCGTAGATAACCAGTGGTTCTCCCTTTCGACTCCAAGTGTGCTTCCTCCAGCCCCATGCTAGGTAGGAGTATTGGAATTAGCTTTTTCTGCAGCTGTGACTTAAAGAGCTGACAAGAATGATTTTAAGGAGGAAAAGTTTATTTGGGGACTCACAGGTTTTTTGTTGTTGCTGTTGTTCAACATAGTATTACATATTGGAGGAAATCATTGCTTCACATTCATGAACATGAGGATATTGACAATGTAAGTTAAGGCTGATGCCAGTACATGGTCTCCCCACTTTGACTACTCCCTATTCCCAACTGCTCTGATGACGCCCCTAGTCCCTCCCTCTAGTTTTGAAGGTCTCAGTCCACAGGCAACCAGCTCTATTCCTCAGGGCTCGAGGAGAGGCTGAATATCATGGCGGAAGAGTAGGGTGGAGGGAAGTGGCTCAGGGCTTTGCAATGAGGAAACAGAGAGAGACTAAGCTCAGCTCAGGAATATGTACCCAAAGGCACACCCCTGCCACCTCCTCCAGCCACAGCCTACCTGCCTTCAGTTACCACTCCATTAATCCCTATGGGGTTAATATGCTGATTAGGTTAAGGCTCTCATAACCCAATCATTTATCCTCTAAGCCTTCCTGCCTTGTCTTATATCTGAGTTTTTGGGGGACACCTCCCATCCAGATTGTAACAAGGAGGCATAACGATATAAGTCTTTCATACTGAAGTGTGCTTTCGCATTTATTATTCCTCAATGCAAAGCAACACTTCCTCCATTGTTTTCTTCTCCAGGTTGCTCCACTAGGCTGTAACTAGTTTTTAAATTGCTCATAGGCAAGCTGTACCCCCACAAGTAACACTGTCATGAGCAAATGAAATGCAGGACCATTGCTTTATATAATATTCATGTGCAAGAAGATGGACGTACTCTTACAAACTCGTGACTCAACAGCCCGTTCTAACAATGCACTGGGGGATTTAAATCTCTTACATGACGGCAATTCCAAATTCAATAAGAAAGGAAAAGTGGATACACTTTCGTGAACTAATAAGCCAAATAGAATTTTAAGTTCTTTGCGTAGTTTTATACAAAATAAGACTTTTTTCTTCGTCTTTCACAATAGGGTACAAAAAATGCTAAACTAATTCTGCATAAAGATTGGAAACAGAGTATTAGTCTCAGATGAATGTAAGAGAGACTATGAAAGAGAATGTTGTAGACAAGAAATGGAGTAGTATATGGTTAAGAATTCTGAATACCAGTATGCTGGCAAGGTCACCAGGATCCTGAATGGGATGAGTTAGTTTTGTTATTTTCCAAAAGGAGGTACAATATTTCTTTCCCAGTCACCAGTCACACGTGTAATTAATTTTGTAGGGAATATTATTTATAGCCCCAATTGGCCTCCAGATATAACAAACCATCCAATCTTTGCTATTTGTTGGGGTTTATTTCAACTTTGTTTTTATTGTGATATGTTTCGCCTGAGTATCATCCTCTAAATTATCACTGTCATCACTGTTATCAATGTACCATGATTTTGCTAGTAAACAACATGATATCCAGAATCATTTGGATAACGATGCAGAAGAAAACATTAATCTTGACCCCAACATCATAAGTGAAAAATCAATCCCTGTGAAATTGTAATTCCAAATCTAAAATGAAAAAATCATGAAGTTGTAGAAGATATCACAAGAGAATATATCATAATTTGTGGTAGCTAAGATTTCCCAAATAGGGGCTTAAACCATTAGCATAAGGAAGAATATTGATTATATTAAAATTAAGAGCTTCTATATATGGAAACTCAACATTCATCAAGTAAAAAGAAAGATAAAAGTGTGAGAAGATGTTTGCAATATATGTAACTGACAAAGGACTTAAATCCTGACTGTTTATAAAGTTTAACCAAGAAAGATAAATAATAGGAAATTGGGGAAAAAAAGTCTTAAGCACTTTATAATAGAGGGTAACAAAATTGGCAACAAACAAGAAAAAAATAAGTGTTCAACCTCATTAGGCATCAGGAAAATTAAAATTAAAACTATGGTGTATCTCTGCACACTTGTTAGAATGAACAAATTCTAAAACACCAAGAACACAACATGTTGGCAGGAATACAGAGCAGCTGGAAATGTCCCACAAGGCTGGCGGGACTCTGTGCTACAGCTGCTTTGGAAACCCGTGGGCAGCATCCCCTGAAACTGAACACACATGTCTCCAGGATCCAGGATCTTCACTTCAGGCCATCTACTCCACAGAAAGGAGCATGCATGTACAACAAATGACAGGTCCTTCAGTGTTGCAATGGGTTTTTAAATCATTCGTAAACTGAACATCCATGTAAAAGAATACAGCAATAAAGATGTGCTCAACTACATCAATGAGCCCAATACCCAAATAGATGCAAACGAGCAGTCACATCCTGTATGATTCCACTTACACCGTTGCAAAGATAAGCAAAGTTATTTTAGATGTTAGAAATCAGAATAACTTTAGCTTCGAGAGAACAGCAACTAAAAGGGAATATGAAGAAAGAATCTGCCTGCTAACATTTCACTTCTTTATAAAAATAAAATGTGGACACATAGATGTATTTGCATTATAAAAATCCATCAAACCATGTCTTTACACCACAAAAACATTTCTATATATACTCTATATGCAATAAAACAAATTTATTTGAAAGAATTGCTTAGCAACCACTTGCACGTACTTAAAATGAAGATATTTCCACAACTGCAGACATTGATTTCAGGGGGGAAAATGTAGTAATTTGAAGTGAAAATTGCTTGTATATTGCAAAATGCCTTTAACTAAGGCTATGATTTAACAGAGTTTATATATTGTTATGGTTTGAATGTGAGGTGTCCCCCAAAAGCTCATGTGTGACAATTCTGGAAGGCTGAGGTGAAATGATTGGGTCATAAAATCCCTTACGGTGATTTAACTGGAAACTGTAGGCTTGTGGGGTGTGGCTGGAGGAGGTGGGTCATGGGGGGCGTGCCTTTGGGGTATATATTCTATGCCTGGTGTGGAGCTTCTCTCTCTGCTCTGCTTCCCAATGTGATGCCTGGAGTCTCTGCTCCCTGGAGCCGTACCTGCCCAGCCATGATGTTCAGCCTCACCTTGAGCCCTAAGGAATGGAGCCAGAATTCTCTGGACATAGACCTCTAAAACCATGAGCCCCAAATCAACCTTTTCCTCCTGAAATTGTTCTTGTCAGGTCCTTTAGTTGCAGCAGTGAAAAACTGACTGAAACAGAAATTGGTACTAGGAGTGGGGTCATTTCTGTGACTTGTCTGAGCATGTGGTTAAGAAGCTTTGGGAGCTTATTGGAATTTGTGGGAGGGATTTTGGAAAGCTTGTTGATGCAGGGTGAAAAAGCTTTAGCTTGTTGCAAGTAGACCTTAATAGGCAATTCCGATGGGAGCTCAGAAGACCAGAATGCTGATAGCACTATGCTAGGTAAGGACACTACTCAGGAGGCTTCAGAGGAGAAGGAGGACTCTACTGGAAATTGGACAAGAGGCCATTCATGTTATGTTCTGGCTAAGATGTTGTCTGCATTCTGCCCGTGTTGGGAGTCTCTCTGAGCCTGATTTTAAAAGTGATGTGCTTCTTAATCTGGCAGAAGAAATTTCCAGGCTGTGTAGTATTCAGATGGTGGCATAGATATTGCTGGCAGTTTTTAGCCAAGCGTCTTGTGATATTCAGGAGCAGAAAGAGTTGGAAAACCTGGACTTGAAAGGTGGGAGTAAAACTGTGGCAAAGGAAGTTGCAGTTGATAAAGACATTTCTGCCACTAAAATGCTAAATAAAAACTTTGCCTAGAGACAATAAGAAACATAGTTTGAGGGCATC
Source organism: Aplodontia rufa (assembly GCA_004027875.1). NCBI lineage: Eukaryota > Metazoa > Chordata > Mammalia > Rodentia > Aplodontiidae > Aplodontia > Aplodontia rufa. The sequence goes on along the minus strand of PVKS010007158.1, from coordinate 15,249 downwards.
CCAGGAACTGGAAAGACCACATTCATCTCAGGTTCAAAGGAGTAAAATTCCTTGAGATGAGACCAGTGGGGCACCTTCTTGCACAGTGGGGCCTAGGAGTCTTTTCACCATGCTCAGCCACCCACTCAGAGGCCACTGCAGCCATGGTTCCTGGAGGGTTGGCTGCTGCTGCTCAAGGTGGTGGCAGGCCTTGGTGGATGGAAATCATGTGGTGCTGGTTCTAAATGATTGTAGGATGCTGGAGTTAGGGGATCATGGAGGCCTCCACCAAGATTTCAAAGGAAGACCTGGGAGGCCAGGCAAAGAGACCCAGGGTCAGAGTCCCTGTGGGGCAGCCCCTGAGAGGGTGATGCGTGGAGATGAGAGCAGGAAGCTGAAGCTGCAGTGGACACCCCCAAGGTTAAGAAATGCCAGTACCTTGGAATGATCACCGAGGAAAGCTGCAGGAATTGAGCACAGACAGGTCAGCAGAGAGGCCATGTGGACTGCAACCAGAAGGCCATAGGGATGAGCTACACAAGCCTTTTGTAGAGAACAGCATGATGTCACATGCAGATGCCAGACACGAACTACAGGACTTGTTTACCTCCCTGGATTTTGGGCTTGCTTTCGTCCCATCCCTTTTTGTATGCCCCTGTTTGTGTGAATGGAAATATTTCCTATGCGCCTTTATATTGGACATATGTGACTTAACTTGGTTTTATGTAACTTGACTTGGTTTTTACAGATATTCACATTTAGAGTTTGCCTTGAGTCTCAGAGGAGACTTTGGACTAGGACTTTTGGGTGATCTTGGAACCATTGAGACTATGGGAACTCTTGAAAATGGACTAAAGAATTTTGCATTGTCAGATTGAAGAGCTTTTGTGGGCCAGGGGCAGAGTATTAAGGTTTGAATGTGAGGTGTCCCGCATATGATCAAGTGTGATAATTTGGGAAGGCTGAGGTGAAACAGTTGGGTTATAAAAGTAAAGGGATTAATGGGCAACTGTAGGCTGTAGGGTATGGCAGGAGGGGGCAGGTCATTGGGGCTGCGCCTTTGGGTACATATTCTGTTTCCGGTGTGGAGTTTTGCTTTGTGCTCTGCTTCTCAGAGTGATGCTTTGGGTCTCTACTCCCTGGAGCCGTGCCTGCTGCCATGATGTTCAGCCTCACCTCGATCCCTGAGGAATGGAGCCAGCCATACCATGATCAAAGACATCTGAAACCGTGAGCCCCTAAAAAAACATTTTCCTCCTAAAATTGTTCTTATCAAATCCTTTATTTGCAGCTATGAAAAAGCTGACTAAAACATATGTGTTCCTATAGACTTTTCCATTTGAGCAGTGTTAAAAAGCCTAAAATGAGCTGGGGTTTTTGTTTTTTTCATTTTGCAGTGCTGGAAATCAAACCCAGGACTTCATATGTGCTAGGTAAGTGCTCTACTGCTCAGCTATGCTCCAAGCCCTACTAGCTAATTTTAAGAAAAAAATTATTTTAATTAATACAACAGGTGCAATTAACTGTAAACTTTTATCATATTTTAACTTAACCAGAGTCAACACTAAGAGTGACCCACACTTGCTGAGGTTTCTACAGGTCAGAGAAATTGGGTGACTCAGAATAGCACAGCCTGCTCCACGCCTCTGAGTCTGTGTCATTACTAATGAAATGCAAATATAGTTACTTTGAATATCTGTTACATTTCCTCCACATCTCTTTCATGTATTAGTTGCAGGATAAGTGATAAAAGAAGGATGATGCAGGTGTCACATGAAACATCTGATACCTTTCATGATATAAAACTGTCGGGAAGAAACACTTTTTATGAGACAACCATAACTCTGATGCCAAAACCCAACAAAGACACATCAAAAAAGAGAAAACAATAGACCAATACCACTGATGAACATCAAGGCTAAAATCTTCAGTAAAGTTCTATCAAACCACATTCAAAAACACATCAAGAAGGTTATTCATCACTATCAAGTGGGCTTCATCCCAGGGATGTAAGGCCGGTTCAACATATGCAAATCAATAAATGTGATTCATCACTTAAACAGATTTAAGGACCAAAACCATAGGAACATCTCAATAGATGCTGAAAAGCCTTTGATAAAATCCAGCACCCATATATGCTCAAAACACTGGAGAAGTTAGGGATCAAAGGAACTTACATTAACTATGTAAAGGCCACATGTGACAAACCCACAGCCATTGTAATATTAAACAGAAAAGCTAAAAGCATTTCCACTAACCTCATGAACAAGACAAGGCTGCCTGCTCTCACCATATTTATTCAATATAGTCCTCGAGACCCTAGCCATAGCAATCAGGCAAGAGAAGAAAATCAAAGGGATAAGAATAAAAAGAGAAGAAGTCAAACTTCCCTTTTCACTGATAATAAGATCCTATGTCTGGAAAATTCAAAAAACTTCACTGGAAAGCTGCTTGAGCTTAGAAACTGATTTAGCAAAGTAGCAAGCTACAAGATCAACACCCATAAACCAATAGCTTTCCTATACACTAACAATAATAGGGCAAAAGAAAAAATCAGGAAAGCAGTCCCATTCATCATATCCTCAAAAAAAATAAAATATTTGGGAATTAATCTAACAATGAACATAAAAGACCTCTACAATGAAAATTATCAAACATTGAAGACAATAATTGAAGAAGACCTGAGAAGGTGGAGAGAAGTTCCGTGTTCTTGGTTGAGCAGAATTAATATAACTATGATGGCCACTCTGCCAAAAGCGCTATATAGTTCAATCCAGTCCCCATCAAGATACTAATGTCATTCTTTACATATATAGAAAAAGCCATTCTCAATTTTATTTGGAACAACAAGAAACTCAGAACATCCATAACATTCCTAAGCAAGAAAGACAAAACATGTAATTTCACAATACCAGATCTAAAATACTATAGAGCTGTAGTAACAAAAACAGCATGGTATTGGTATCAAAATAGGAATGAAGACCAATGGAATGGAATAGAGACAAACGTACACATCTTTAAACATCTGATATTTGACAAAGGGAGTCAAAATATAACATGGAGGAATGACAGCCTATTCAACAAATGGTGCTGGACAAACTGGACAGGCATTTTAGGAAGTTGAAATTAGATCCTTACCCCTCACCTTGCACAAAAATCAAATCAAAATGGGTTGAGGAACTAGGAATTAAACCAGCTCTCGTTCAACTGCTAGAAGAAAAATTAGGAACAACACTCCAGCATTTGGGAGTTGGCAACAATTTTCTCAACAAGACTCCCAAAGCAAAAGAATTAAAATCAAAATCAATGACTGGGATGGCATTAAAATGAAAAGTTTCTGTTCAGCCAAGGAGTTGGTCAAAACCATCAAGAGAGAACCTACAAAACGGGAGATCATGGCCTGTGATTCCTCCAATATGGGACTAATATCCAAAATCTACAAAAGAACTCAAACTTAATATCAAAGACACAAGCAATCCAATCAATAAATGGTCCAGAGAGCTACATAGAAACTTCTCAACAGAAGAGATAGAGCAAGCCAGTGAATGCATGGGAAAGTGTTCTAAATCACTAGTAATCAGAGAAATGCAAATCAAAACTGCATTAAGATTTCACCTCACTCCAGTCAGATTGGCAAAGATGAAAAATATAAGCAATAACAGATGCTGGAGGGGTTGTGGAGAGATAGGAACACTAGCACACTGCTGGTGGAACTGCAAACTGGTCCAGCCACTCTGGAAAGCACTGTGGAGAATCCTCAAAAAATTAGGGATGGATCCATTTTATGACCCAGCTATCCCTCTTCTGGGCATTTTCCCAGAGGAGTTAGAATCAGCACATTATAGTGACACAGCAAAATCAATGTTCATAGCAGCTCAATTTACAACACCTAAATTATGGAATCAACTCAGATCCCCTCACTGGATGAATGGATCCAAACATTCTGATTTGTATATAATGGAGTTCCATTCTGCTATTAGAAACAGTGATATTGCATGCTTTGAAGATAAATGAATGACAATGGAAGAAATCATGCTGAGCAAAGTTAGCCAAACCCCGAGATCCCAGGGTCAAATGCTTTCCCTCATTTGTGGAGGCTAGGTCTAACCCAGACTTGAGTGAAAGGTCAAGCTCATGTACTAGATTCACCAACGTTGAAACAACACATAATCTAGGGGAACCATAGATATGTAGGGGCAAGCAGGAGGGGAGAGGCTGGTGAGGGAGAAGAGAGGGAGGGATGATGGGGAAGGATCCATGGGTACAATCAACAATGTGGCATACTATTTACCTCCCCCCCAAGAAGCCGAATACTACTTATGCAATCACTTAATGCTGGAAAATTCATAACCGCATAACCGTGTGTGTGTGTGTGTGTGTGTGTGTGTGTGTGTGTGTGTGTGTATGAAGCTATTGTAAGGGGAAATATAGAAGAATCAAGAGAATTTGGGAATTTGGGGTGGGTGATGTAGGGGTGACTCTGGACTAGAATCAAATGCATGTCATATTATTTATAACCTTGTATGCATCTATGATTGTATAACTACTCAACTCCTTAATAAAAAAAATATTAAAAAAGAAACTGTCGGGAAGGAAAACATAAGACATTACCCAGGAGAGTTGATTATCTGAGTTTGGAGACAAGGTCCTCCTGCCTTCCTGACAAAGGAAAAGATGGATAACTAATAGAATACTGAACAGGAGGCTTAAATAGGGAATTCACAAAAGAGACGGATGGGAAATATTGGCTGTGCTTCCAATGTTCACGTATTCCTAGAGGATCTTGAGAGAAAAGGGTTCCCTCAGTGGAGTCCTTGAGGCTTCAGCAGCAAACTGCAAGGTAGTCCTGAGACTTCTCAGGGAGACTTCTCCATCACAAAGATCAGAAATTTGCATTCCACTGTCCACAGAATAATGGAAGAGGTTAAGAGGTGATGCCTACATATATTAAGAATCTTGCACACAGTAGGTCCTCAAAAGCAAGTAGCTATTATTGTCCTCTAGTTCAAACTATGAGGTGTCAGAAATGTCCTCACAATACCCTTCACAGTGGAACAATCCACAGAAATGTTCAGAACCTGTTAGAAAAGAACATGAATTAGAAAGGTCCCTTACAGTTCATAACGTCAGACGTTGAAACAGGAAAATCACTGCTTAAAAAAATAAGACATTACTGCAAAAATAATGAGTTCCAAGAAAAGCCTGGAGGATTTTTGTCGATAAGGACACTGAAAGAGAGAGACTTGGAAGAATTTCAGAAGCAGATTCACCTACAAACTGCCAGAGTGGTGGGAAATTACACGTCGCTATGGAGATGCAGCTCCGTGACTCTTCTTCCGTGCTAGTTCTCCTTTGGAAAGGAGGATGCAGGTGTCAAATAAAACATCTGGTACCTTTTACAATGTGAAACCGTCAGGAAGGAAAATGTAAGATGTGTTGCTGAGGGCATAATATCCAAGCTTTTGATAGCTTGACTCAATTACCAAATTTCATCCATGCAAACACAAATGCCCTATTCCACCCTGGTGTATTATTCAGTGTCATGGGGTAGGAGAGGCTCATTAATTGAGATGAGGCCATGGGTGCAGGATGAGTAGGGACCCACACAACACACGGTATGGTCCTGAGAGGTGAGCTCTGCCTAGGATGCACAACACAAGCCCAGAGTGCCAGAGGGACAAGCAGGTGAGAGCACTTCCTGTGTTCACGGGACAGCAGAGGCAACAAGAGGCAGCTGGCCAAACCGGTGTAGGGCCAGAACTAGTAAGTGCGGGGAGATAATGGTGGCACACTTATAATTTGGAAGCAAACACATGAAATCTGGGACAACACGTCTGGGACAGGGCCATGTAAGTCTAGAGGAGTTGACTAGAGCTTCCATCCCCATGAGCAACAGCAGCATTAAAGGTGAGCTCCGTTCCTATCTCCTACTGCCTGATAGCAATGTGAATCAGCAAAGCAAAATAAATCCCAATAACCCATGCATGTGCCACAAGGTTTCAGATGTGTGGCACCAGAAGCACATTTTGGGGTCAGGACAATGCTCTAAAGATATGGGTGGGTGGACCACATTGAGAATCGCTCTGATAAGACCCAGAGAAGCTGAGTAGAAGGAAATCCCATTCCCATACCACAGGTCCCAGGGTGTGGTTTGCCACAAGCATTGCCTTCGTGTTGGCTTCTTACCTCTGAAGATACAGCGTGAGCAACTGACACTTCCCTTCTCCAATAGCTTCAGCACTCTGATTTCCACGTTTATGATTGCCCTCCCCATATCCTCAATGGAAGGTCCACATGGTTCATGGAATCTAGCATCGTTCCTTCTGTGAGGGAATGACTTGGGAGGAGCCAATCTCTTGAAATTCTTCCTTATCTAACATGTTTAGTTATTAGCCAGCTAATAGAAGTACCTCACTAATTCATTATTGCAATAGTAATTATTATTGCAATTACTATTTTATTACTCCTTAGCTAATTTTGGTTGCAATAATTCTATTATAAATGTGATTAGCACCTAAGAATTATCATCATCATTAATGATGATTGTGCATGGCATCAAGTAGATCTAGAATTTAGAAACACAAATTGAAAACATTTCCTTAAATTGAAAATCAGTCCACATGTTGGAGCAAGAGAGGAAAGAGAGAAAGAGAGAAAGAGATGCTTCTGATAGGTTCCACCCAGGGAAGTATTTGGGGATTACACCAAATTGGCCAAAATCCCTGAAGAGTTGGAAAGTAGAAGAATCTGCCTATAAGATAAATATTAGAAGGGAGTTTGAGTTCTAGTAAGTTTGGGATAAAAAAAAGGTAGCACAGCAGTAATTAATGAGAACCAAGAATTTAAATAAAGAAGTATGGGACTGTTACTTAGATTTTCCTCTGCTTCATTCAGCAAATATTTCCTGGAAATATTTGGGTCAGGAATAAGCATGAAGACTCCAAAATGAATAAAGTATGGCCCCTGCCTCCGGTGACTAACAATAAGGTGGGGGTGGGAAGGGAGCAGTATATTCATAGGTGTTATTGGTATGTTAGTGCATGTGTAAAATAATTAGTGTAAATTAAATGTAATGCAAAAAGAAGCAAAAATTCCATAAAACTTTATTTTTCATTAAATAGCCATAACCTTTGTTTAATAATAGCATGCTCAAACCACCCCATGGGTAAACAGGATTTCATTCAAGATGGCAGACTGGGTGGAGACATTTATGTCCACATCCTGTCAGGACCCCTGAACATGTTAATAAAGTAAGTACTGTGATTTCTTAAGTGTATACACACAATATAAAAATGGGAGAAGGAAAAGTGCAGAACAAGAGACTGAGCAAATTCTGGACCACAACAAACACAAACACGTGCAGAGAAGGCTTTGGGTAAGAGGAAGCCAGCCTTCCCAGTGGACCTCGGGGCATCTCCACAGCCAGGACTGCAGGAGTGGCAGGGCTGTTAAGTCCTGCTATGCCTCTGAAGTGGCTGAAACCACAATTCCACATACAGACTGTCCTGCCAGCCAGGTAGTTACTCAGAAAGGAAAGAGCGCTTGTTCTTTTCTGTGCAGAATCAGTTGGACTATAGAGCAGTGACTAAAACAGGGAGCGAAGTCCCTCACACCCCAGGGTTAGAACAACCCTCCATTTAGTCACTGGGTCCCCACCCTAAAACAAGTCTTGCCACTTCAAGGATGAGAGAACCAGTCAATACAGGCTCAGTCCGAACAGCTCCCTGGGAAAGTGAAGGAAGCGGCAGCAGGAGGTAAAATGGCCTTGACACGACCCACAGAGAGCTGCCCCGAGGAAGAGAGTGAGAGCCAGGAGCTTCTAAGTAGCAGAACAGCTAACACTGATATGAGCATCGGTTTTAGAATCCATAGAATCCAGAGCAGAATGAAGGGGAGATGGGAGGAAAAAGAAGAAGGATAGAGAGGATAGAGGAGAGAAGAAAGGTACACTAGGAAAGAAGTGATTATTCAAAAATCATGGCACTTCTTAGTTTGCTCGTGTTGGGACAATAGCTACTTCTGTTTTGTTCGTTTTGGTAGACAATAAGAAAGCAGAATCATTTTGAACATCCTTTCTTGAGGAAGAATAAGGATCATGACATCAGAACCCAAGCAAAGGAAATGTAGTGAAAAGATACGTGGTCCTCAATTCTCCATATGCAATGCTTTATAATAATCATAGTAGAAATTCTGCATATTCTTTGGGAAAATGTTCATGGAGCACTTACTATGTGTCAGGCACTTTAAGGAGCATGGTACTTTATCCGTGGGCAAGAGAGAACATACAAGCCCTCCCACTGCGGGTGAGGTTCTGGAGAAGACACACCGAATTGTGGATAGTCTCGGAGTAATCATGCAGGGTCAAGTACCAGGGAAATGGCAGAAGAGCCAAAGAGGGTGCGGTGGAGATGCCGGAGACCAACACAACGAAGCGGGAAGATGTCACTGGATGAAGACCTGAATCTGGGGAGCAGTTTGCCATCAAAGGCAAATGAACAGCTCTTGATGCAAAGGCTGTTTGCCCAGAAAAGAAGTTGGAGTGGCTGCCCCAGAGCAAATCAGGGTGGGGGAGAGGAGGGAGGGAAGTTACATGGGGCAGAGGTGAGTGGAGCTTTAAAGGGCCTGACAAGGACTTTGGTATCACTTTGAGTGAATGGAAGCCCTTGCCAGGAATAGGGTCCAGGAGTGACACGATCTTTAACAAGATCATTCAGGCTGCTGTACTGAGAATAGACCAGCAGGGGCAAAGGCGGAAGCAGAGACCAGCTGGGGAGTTGTTGCAATGCATTGTGTGTAATCACTCTGTATCCCAAGCACAGGGGACTTGGAGATCACAGCTGCCCGGATTGTCTACCTTAGCAACCTGGCAATAATAAACAAACGCAGCGGTCCCAACGCTGGTGGGTGAGGAAGAGAAGTCTGTGATCAGGGATGGAGATTTTTATTTTGCATGCTCTAGCTCTTATATACTCCTGTGTTTTAAGTGCATATGTGGATAATTAGTGTTATCCATGTGTGAATAACTATCGGTTAAATATGCCAACTTCAGTCTAGAAAGTAGAGAAGGCAGAGGCCATGTTGGTTACGCTCCATTTGTTCCTTTTTAGCATTGGGGACAGCACATTCCCCACAGTGGCTCTCCAGATGATCGTGAGACATTTGCTTTATCATCTCCTTGAAGTAACAGGAGCATTTTCTGCCATCTTTATCTGCACATCTATAGTACCCAGAATTAAACAGCTGTCGTTCGAAAACAACAGACAGCCAGGCTTCACCAGGCAGTGTGACATGGCAGGAAAAAAAAACCAGGGGATCAAGCGCTGCCACTTAAGAACAACAGGTTTTGGAACGCCTGCCTAAATATCCCTGAGCACCAGCAAAATGGGCGTAAGATAAATGTCAAACGTGAGGGTTGCTCTGAGTACTCAGTAACCTAATAGATGCAGCGCACCTGGAAAAGGAGGTGTTCGCATCTTCTGTGTTTGTAAAGCTGACGTTTCGCGTGCCTCTGATCATTAATCCATCCGTAGTACCGCGTCAATTCTGTGTTACTCTTCCTTAATTCCCCAAAATGATTATTAGTGAAGGTATGCTGTTAAGTATCAGCCTGAACTTTGGTTCAGGCATTAGAGGCAGCTGGGCCTATCATACTTTGTGATGCTTCAAATCCAATTTCATCCCCTTCCAGTGTTAGGTAAATATAATTTCTATAATGAGCTCCTCACAGTCAAAGGAAACATTTTAAAGGAATTCATCCTTATTCCATGCAAAATCATTCTTACCAAAATGACATTACTTTTATCATAGGACTTGGATGTTGGGCTTTATGACACGGCATTTTGACATATAGTTAAAGTTTCAAGGAGATCATTTCAATCAACACGAAACTTCTCTGCATACATTTTATATCAGAAGTTCCCCAAAGTCAGAATATATTATGAAAAGAATAATTCACTTTTCCAACACCCTAGCCATTCAAGCCACTGAATGAATAGAGCCAAGATTTTACTAGCTTGCAATCATATAATCTTTGACTTGACTGACAGGAAGCCTTTTCACTACACATGCTTACAAGAAAGCAAGAAAGACGGTCGCCTGTGTTCTCTTAGGCTTTACTATGGTGCTGAGCTTTCAGCAAGGAATGGCTTCTAGAAATGCCACAATTTTAACTCTTGTTCCAGTTACTAACGGCAAGGATGACCCATCAGCACAGGGCCACTGTGAGCCCATTTTTCACCCAGGCCATTTGATTTGTTAATTCACTATAAGACTTGCTGCTTTCCCTCAGTGTTCTGGAATAGGATTGTCCTGGGAGGCTTAAAGTCATGAAGTCCGGAAGACATCTCACTGCCAGTATCCTCCTGTCTCCTTTCTTAAACTTGCCCTCATCAGGTTAATCAGCAGCAGTTGCTCCAATCATCATTCTCTGAGTCCAGGTTCACATACCTGGAATGAAGGACAGAAGGTTTTTATTCTTATCTGCAAACATGACTTCAATACATTTTTCAGATGGCAAAGCTTCTTGCCTATTCTACTCTGGGAAGAACAATCCCCAGGCAGGATAATCTACCCTATTGGACTGTGCAAGTTGGGATGGATGTAATTAGAATAGGTAAGAAAGCTTCCTGGTGAACCATACATATTAACCAATCAACCCTGATCACTAAACCAGTGAGAGCTGAAGCCTTCAATGAGATTAGCGTGGGGGACTTCCAGAGGCTTAAGTCTAAGCAACTAATGTTAATACTCAAATGCATTGATTTTTCTTCATTCATCAAATATCAGTTAAGACATACATATTTACATCACCACAACCTCAGGTGGTAGGGATGGCACTGAAAAGAAACCAAGTCATTGCTTTCATGAGCTCTTTCCCCAGACAGGGCTTAGAGATAGTGACAGGGGCTTTGGAGGGCCTGGTGTTGGGGGACGTTACCGTTTTGTATAGTGGTCAGCGATGTCCTCCCCAATAAAAGGACATCTTAAGAAAGACCACGAAGACTGGGGAGTTAGACATGTGCATAATGAATTCAGTACAGACCTCATAGCTCCTCGATGGCCTTTCAAATTAAATTTTCCGTCACTTGTGTTTTGCTTTGGAAAGTGGAGGTTAAGCAAAACTAATTATTGTTTTCCTTGTACAGCATCAATCTTTAACTTTCAGAGGCTAATTAGAGGATTTGCATCTTCTCACTTCTGCTGCTGCTCGACCTCATTGTTCATCACATGAAGAGAAGGCAGCTGACAGTCTCTGTCCTTGAAGAACATGCCGTCAAAATCCACCTGTGATCATACTCTGTGCTGCCACTGGTCGGCTGAGGATAAAAAGGGGACTAATTATGGGTCACAATGAGACACAAGAACTTACTGGATTTTCTCTATGTTTTCCTTGACGTTTGTCCCATGCTGACCACAGAGCAGAATCCCATAGTTCACATACTATACGAAACGATGACAATCCAGAGTCCTTGTAGAGGCCAATAAACTCTTCTAACTTCTTTTAAACTTAGAAGTCAATGAAGCTTTAATTTGAAGAATTTCCTCTTTTTTTTAAATTTGTTCGACATTATCTTACATATTGGAGGGAATCATTGTTACATATTCATGCATACATGAGTGTTGACAAGTAAGTTAAGGCCCATCCTAGTCCAGGATCTACCTGCCTTCATCCATTCCTGGCTCTCATGTCTCCTCTGTAATTCCCCCAGCTGTAATGGGAAATGAGCATATACATGTATATTAATTTTTGACATTTCTGTGTTTCTCTACCTGCCTGCATATAGTTAGCCTTCTCATGTGAGTTGAGTGCTCCTAGTTGTATTGATAACCCCTGTTATCCGTCCCTCCTCCCCCCATCTTCATAATTATGGTTCCCCCAGCTTATGTGAAATTTCAACTATGGTGAGTTTATTACTTAAACTTAGCTAACTTTCAGCCTACCTTAGAATTTACTCTAGCTTCCACGTATGGGAGAAAATATTCAGCCCTTAAGTCTCTGTGTTTGGGATATTTCAGGCAGCATAATTTTTCACATTTCCATCCATTTGGCTACAAATGCCATGGTGTTATTCTCTCTAATAGCAGAGTAGAACTCCATTGTATATATACCACGGTTTTTGAATCCACTCATTCAGCAGGGGGCATCTGGGTTGGTTCCATAGTTTAGTTATTGTAAATTGAGCTTCTATAAACACTGATGTAGCTGTGTCTCTCTAGTATACTGATTCTAGCTCTTGTGGGAAAATACCCAGGAGTGGAATAGCTGGGTCATAAGGTGGTTTCATCCCTAGTTGGTATTGTTTTGTTTTGTTTTGTTTTTAAGAGAAAGGGACAGTGAGAGGGAGAGAGAGAAAAAAAGAGAGAATCAATTTTATTTAGTTTTTCATTTGGCACTTGTTGCTCAGACACTTCATTGAGTTTGTGGTGCTGAGGGTACAAACCTGTGTCCCTGCACATGCCAGGCAAGCGCCAAAACCACAGAGCCACCACTCCAGCCCCCTATCCCTGGTTTTTTGAGGTGTATCCACCCTGCATTCCAAAGTGACTGTACAAGTATGCAGTCCCACCAAAGGTGTGCTAGTGTTCCTTTCTCCCCACAACCCTTCCAGCATCTGTTATTGTTCCTATTCTTCATTTTTGCTACTCTGACTGGAGTGAGGTGGAATCTCAGTGAGGTTCTGATTTGCATTTCTCTGATTGCAGTGATGTAGAGCATTTTCTCATGTATTTATTGGTTTTCTGGACTTACTCTGTTAAGAAGTTTCTGTTTAGTTCCCTAGCCCATTTATTGATTGGATTATTTGTGGGTTCGGTGTTCAGCTTTTTGAGTTTTTGTATATTCTAGATATAGTCCCCTGTCAGAGGCGTAGCAGGCAAGGATTTCCTCCCATTCTGTGGGTTCTCTCTTGACACTCTTGACTACTTTAGCTGTGCAGAAGCTTTTCAATTTAATGGCATCCTATTGATTCTTGGCTTTAATTCTTGTGTTAAGGAAGTCTTGTTAAGGAAGGAAGTGCCTACACCAATGACATGGAGAGTTAATCCTATTTTTTTCTTCTAGCAATTATATAGTTGCTGATTTAATTTCTAATTCTTTGATCCATTTTTATTTGATTTTTGTGCAGAGATAAAGATCTAATTTCAGTTGTCTGCATATGGCTGTCCAGGTCATCCAGCACCATTTGTTGAACAGGCTAGCTTTCTTCTCCATGCTATATTTTTGCCCCCTTTCTGAAATATCAGATGGCTAAAGACTTGTGGGTTTGTCTCAGGACCTTCTTTTCTGTTCCATTGATCTTCATGCTATTTTGATACCAATACCACACTGTTTTTGTTACTATAGCCCTGTAGTATAGTTTCAGGTCAGATATCGTGACACCTCCTGTTTCAACTTTCTTGCTTAGTAATGTTTTGGCTATTCTGGATTTTTGTTGTTGTTGTTGTTGTTGTTTTTATTCCAAATGAATTTGAGAATTTCTTTTTCTATACTCATGAAGAAAGTCATAGGTATCTTGATGGGGACTGCATTGAATCTGTACAGGGCTTTCAGCAGAAAGTCCATTTTATTTATATAGATTCTGCCTAACCAAGTACATGGAATGTTTTCCCTCCTTCTCAGGTCTTCTTCAATTTCTTTTTAAAATATATGATAGTTCTCATTATAGAGGGATTTTATATCCTTTGTTATATTAATGCCCAAGTATTTTATTCTTTTTTGAGATTATTCTGAGTGGGACAGATTTCCTGATTTCTTCTTCAGCAGAACTGCTGATGGAGCATAGGAAGGCTATTGATTTATGAGTGTTGATCCTGTAACCAGCCACTTTGCTAAATTCATTTACAAGTTCTAGAGGTTGAAGAATATCCTTTAATATATAAAATTAACACATTTGTCTTTATATTAATATGGTGCTCAAATGAATTTTTTGTTTATGAAAACAAAAGTGCCTAAGGCTGATGAAAGTCACAATCTTACCCCAAGGCCGGAGTCAAGGGTGTGTAATCTGCACAGGATCCCACCCTCAGAACAGCCCCATACTTGGTTTAGCTCCTTCTGTGGCTGAAGCATTGGCAGAAGTCATAATTATATATCTACAGGAAGCGAGGAACAAATCCTGTCACCCAGGATGATAGATCCCAGGACGCTCAAGTAAGAGTCAACTTGGCTACAGGGAAAAGGTGTCCCTTTAGTGGGAAGGAGCTTTTTGCTACTAACAAGTCGGTTATGTACTTTGAAAATAAATGAACTTTGCCTCATTTGTGTTATTCCTAATTTGTGACACTTGTCTCTACACGTGTCTACGGGAATAGCATGGCCATTTATTAAATGCCTATGAAATTTAAGGCAGGAACCCTGCATGGTAGGTGCCTGATATATTCTTGCAACAGTCATGAGAGATAACTCTTGTGCCCAGTTTCATGAGGAAAATGTCTCAAGGACGGAGGCAATGTAGCACTGATAAGAGACGGCAGGCATCTTCTTCGCACCTGAGACTGGTGGATGCCAAAGTCCATCTTCTTCATGCTTTTCCCTCAAATAGCAAACGGAAAAGAATCTGCTACAGTGGCACTAAGCTAACCACTCCCTCACCAGCCACTGCTTCTGCCATGGCCCCACCATGGCCTGGCACGTTCACCCGCATCACTGCCCACTGACCGTCCTCCTCTCCTCCATGGCCTGTTCACTGCAGCATGAAGCCACAGCTCTTGGCCAGAGCCCGAGGGCCCTGCTTACCTGGCCCTGCCGCAGGTTGGTTCCCCTCCTCTCACACTCGGCTGATTCATTCTGCCTATGCCACTCAGGTCTTCTTGTTCTCAGAGCGAAGGAAGATGGCCTTTTCCTTCTCTGGGCTTTACCCTCCTGTGCAGCATCCACCCCACTCTGTGGGTGGTCCTTTTCCTCTCAGTTTGGGTTTCCACCCCAATGCCACCTTCTCAGAGACAGCTTCCCAGGTACCTGCTCTAGGGGAGTGCCAGCTTGGGCATTGTGCAGCACCTCCCTCTGCTCTCCTCCTCGGCACTTGTCCCCATCTGATGTCAAAATATGCATGTTTGTGCTCACCCACAAGCAGAAACCCCAGGAAGGCAGGGCCTGGCTTCTCTGGTCCACAGCTATTATGGGACCCTGGGGCACAAGTGGGTGACTGCTAGCTGATGTCTGCACACCTGCTCACCAAAGAAGGTCAGGCGGTCTTCCGGTCAAACACCTTTTATCAGCCCTGTTTTCCCCAAGGTGTTGTTAATTTTTTAATGTGCTACCTAGATCTTTGG